>OY757012.1:1833540-1988797 GCA_963580285.1 Lucinisca nassula
ACTCGCACCGCTCTGCCTGGGCATGCATAGATCCTCCAAGCGGTTTGCCAGTATTCGTGTGTGGTCTGTTTCAGCTCTGCACGGAAGCAGCATGCAGCCCATCTATTTCCTCAAGCCACGATGGGCGGGGGCCGCGGGCGGGGCGATAAATGTATGTATGTATATATATATATGTGTGTGTGTGTGTGTGTGTGTGTGTGTGTGTGTGTGTGTGTGTGATTTTGCCTGTTACCAAATTCAATCATTGTAGAAAGAAAAGTATATAGTTTAATTTCTTAAAGCGTTTTCCTGCTGAATAAATTAAATTAATTAAAACACTTTATTTGGGCTATCATAACCATGGCTAACGAACAGATGCCTTTTTTGGAGGAAAAAAAAGTCCTTTCCGCTATTTAGGGTGGTCGCGGGACGTTTCGGTCCTGAGTCGTTTCGGTCCCTGGGTCGTTTCGGTCCTGAGTCGTTTCGGCCAGGTCGTTTCGGCCTGGGTCGTTTCGGCCCAATTTCGGGGACGGGTCGGCCAAATTGATGAGTCGTTTCGGCCTGTTTTTTCTATCACTTTATTTACATGTATATATATTTTGTTTGTCGAAGATCAGCCTGTGCTTTTGCTATCTTCGCTCGTTTTAAGGATTTAACAGGTCAGAAAACACAGTGCTTTTTCGAACTGCGTAGACTCGGAGATCAGCCTATGCTTTTGCTATCTTCGCTCGTTCAGTTTTTAATAGCTCAGAAAACAGAGGGCTTTTCAAACTGTGTAGACTCTGATCACAATGAACAGATTTACAGGTTATTAAGTCTTTGAAGGTATCACAATGACAGATGCAGGCTGATCATATAAAATAATAACATCGTTCAGTTTTTAATAGCTCAGAAAACAGAGGGCTTTTTCAAACGGTGTAGACTCTGATCACAATGAATAGATTTATAGGTTATTAAGTCTTATAGGCTTTATTAGCCGAAACTACGTAGTATGACCCATCTGCCTTCTTATGAATGTTTTCATTGCTCTTAAAGGAACTCATTTTTGATTTTTATTTGAAGGTATCACAACGACAGATGCAGGCTGATCATAAAAAATAAATCGTTCAGTTTTTTAATTGTAATTGTATCGATTCCTGATCTTTGTTTTACTTCTACTTTAATAGCTCAGAAAACAGATGGCTTTTTCAAACTGTGCAGACTATGATCACAATGAACATAGGTGTAGGTTATTAAGTCTTTGAAGGTATCATAACGACAAATGCAGGCTGATCATATAAAATAATTAGGCTTTATTTGGCAAATATTTTGCATGCTGTTCTCAAAATGTGCGTGTCATTGATACTAGTACAGTAGAATTTCGCTTAAAGACCACTCCTATATTAGGACCACTCCGCTATTAAGACCAAATTATTTCTTATATAATTAATTAAGACCACCCCGCTATTCAGTATTAAGACCGCTTTCAAAAGACCGAAACTACCGTTACTGTTCTTTATTTAGACCACTTTTTGGCCAAGTCAAGTTAATTTGTATCTCTCAGTTCATTGGTCAATATAATTTTTTTTTGCTGGATTCCTCATCATTACAACAGATCTTGGTAACGTTCACACGTTTCTCTTAAGGTATGAAAAACTGCTGTTTACCTGTACTAATCAGTGTGTTGTTTTGACAAGATTTTTTTATGCTATGTGAATAAATAGTTTTAATAATTTTGGTGATGTGCAGCTCTGTTTACTTCAGAAAGAAGATTATTGTGGAACAATTGTTATCATTAATGTGATTTTTATTGGTGTAATATTGCCTATAATTACATATAATGAGGAAAAGAACAGTAAAGTTAAAGGCAGCAAGATTTACTAAAAAACAATAAAATAGGCACAGTGCACATAAAAACATATTTAAATCAGTCTTGCCAGCAATATTTTTTTCATCAATTCCATTATAAGGGACCACCCCGCTAATAAGACCACTTTTTAGAAGTCTAGAAAATGATCTTAATAGCGGAATTTTACTGTAAATACTGATCATTCTCAGACAATAATCAAGTCCTAGTCACACCTCCTCGTTGGTGCTAACTGGAAACATGGCTATGGATAGCACTTTTAAAATACTTTATTTGGGCTATCATAACCATGGCTAGCGTGACAGGTCGTTGAAATAATATTCCAAATTTAAATAATAATTACTATTCAATATGTTTTATACAGAAAAAAATGCTATCTAATAAAATCGGACCGAAACCACCCAGGCCGAATCGACCCAGGGCGAAACGACCCACCGAAATAGGCCGAAACGACCCAGGTCCAAATTTGGGCCGAAACGACCCAGGCCGAAACGACCTGGCCGAAACGACTCAGGACCGAAACGTCCCAGATTCTTTAGGGTAATGTCCTAAATATCTATCTATCTATCTTCATATACTGAGTCGGTCAAACTTGGCCATTACCTCAGTTGGGTGGTGCGCTAAATTTAGAATTTAGCAAAAACACATCCACTGGATGAGTTCTTAAAACTATTTACAATCTGCTTTCAGAGGTGTACTAAAACGCACACCTCTGGATCCCAATCTACACCATGCGGGCTTTGAACTCCTCTGCAGTTTTGGCATTTACCACAGAGGAGGGAAGACTATTCCACTGAGGAATAGTTCTATCTATCTATCTCTATATAATCCTCAACCCTCTTCCGAGTGTTATTAGGATGTCTGCGCATGGTGTGTTAGTAAGAGAAGTAAAAGTGTGATAGTGCAGAGTTAAAAGAATAAAAGAAAGGTGAGCATAGATGAAAGATTTTGGGTGTTAGTAAGGAGAGTTTAAAAGCAGGATAAAAACAGTATTACCTTAAGGGAGCCTGTGGTTTATCGAACTGACCCTTAACTTGAAAGAGTCAAGATCAGAAACCAGGACGAGATCAGCTGGTAGCCTGTTCCAAAGAACAACCGACATAGGGAAAAATGAATAATAATAATACGAGACAGAGGTGTGTATCTGCCTGTAAGCCAGAGAGTGGTGACGCGTGTTTGTCGTTAGGCGTTCGAACTGTGACGGAACTGGTATAGCGACCAAACCGTAAACGATTTTATAAAACATTGTAAGGCGCGTATCATAGCGTCTAAGCTCAAGTGACCGCCATCCAAGCTCACCCATCATGTCTGTAACACTGCTATAGGGGGAGAAATCATTTGTGACCCAACGGGCTGCCCTACGCTGCAACATTTCAATCTTGTTAATATTTTCTTTTGTATAGGGGCTCCAAACGGTCGAGGCATATTCTACCTGTGGCCTAACCAAGGTGTTATATGCCAACGTTTTTATTTCCTGACTTTTTGTTTTAACATTTCTTTTGACGAAGCCGAGGGTCCTGTTTGCACTGGCTGTAATATGTGATATGTGTGAATTCCAGCTAAGGTCTTTGCTGATGGTCACCCCAAGGTACTTGGCTGAGTCCACACTTTCCAGTTCCTGACCATGCATGAAGTATTGGGTCTTAATTGGTGTTTTAGATCTAGAGACATGGAGTACCTGACACTTGCTGGGATTAAACTCCATGTCCCAGGTTCGCTCCCAATGCTGAAGTTTTTCAAGGTCAGACTGTAGAACTTGTGCATCTGCTGGGCTGGACACAGCCAAGTAAACCGCGGTATCATCAGCAAAGAGCCTAACTTGTGACTGAATATTATCCGGTAGGTCATTTATGTACAGTAGAAAGAGGAGCGGGCCCAGCACTGACCCCTGGGGCACCCCAGAGGTGACCGGTACCTCATTTGAAAACTCCCCATCTTCTAGGGAAGAAAGAATTCTTCAGGGCATCACTATAGGCCTGGTCCCTATACATAACGACTATACATAGAGTACTGGTTACTATCCAGGAAATCCTGCTCGTAATGCTCAGTTTTGAGTGAGTAGCAGTAATAGGAGAAAAAAAATCGCGAAAAGGACCTTTTCGCTATTAAGAGGAACCGGTTTGAACGTTATTCATGACACTAGTCACAATTTTTTTTCCACACCATCTAATATGGCCGATTTTAGAGTGACTTTGAAGTAACCGGGTAAATTTTCCTAGGAATAGGTGACGATCTTTTAATAAAGCTTCTTTCACTTAAAGTGATTTAATAAACATTTAGTTATAATAGCCAGTATTCTCTACACTTTGTTATTGTTTCCAGCATAACGATGTTAATTTTCGTTTTGTAATTTATGTAATCACGCGACGTTTCGGCCGAGTCTTTCTTTTCTTTTCTTTCTTTCTATCAGAATCAGAATTGTTACTGGTGACACGTCAAATGACATTCATACACCATTCTATATATACTGCCATACGCCCTTTCGGACATTCTAGGCAGGTGTATATTACATACACTCCAGTTTTGCAGGATGAAAGTCTACACAGTAATCATGTAATTATGGTAGGGTTCTTTAACCTGCACAGGGGATGGTTCTCCCTGCACAGGGGGCCTCCAATTAACGTCCCGATCCGAAGGACGGTGCACTAAATGACATTCATCCCTGCAAATGATGCCAATGGATCGTGTTCGGACACCGAAATTTTATCGCCGCTGCCGGGGATCGAACCCGGGACCTCTAGCATCAGAGGCAAGTGCACTAACCACTGAGCTATCACGCTCCATTCGGACCCAGTCGTTTCGGACCCCAGGTCGTCAGAAATTGTCAAAAATTGTTTAAATATTCCAAGCTGTTAAGTCACTATCACCAATTTTCACAAACGGGTTACGGATTTTTGCCTCGGCGAGGCTATACTAAATGAAATGTAATATTTTATTGGTTAGATCTCATTGATACATGTATCTATCAGTATGCCAAAAATTGTTAAATATTCCAAGCGGTTAAGTAACTATCACAAATTTTCACAAACGGGTTACGGACAGACAGACAGACCATATATGGCTTTGCGGCCATTTTGGTCATGTGACCTGGACCCCATGAGCAAATTTTGGTTTCCCCCATCCCATAGAGGCCCCATATGAAATTTGACTTCAATCGGCCCAACGGTTTCCGAGGAGAAGCAGTTCGAAATTTTTCACATTTTTCGCCTCGGCGAGGCTATACTAAATGAAATGTAATATTTCGCAAGTTCATTGGTTAGATTTCATTGATATCTATCAGTATGTCAAAAATTGTTTAAATATTCCAAGCGGTTAAGTCACTATCACCAATTTTCACAAACCGGTTACGGACGGACAGACAGACTGACAGAATGACCGAATGACAGAATGACACGGTGATTTTAGGGCACTCTTAGAAAATCAACCGACTTCAGTCGGTCACTTTTTCTGCGCGTCGTGCAATGTACATGTATTTGCCAGTAACCATAAAAACCAACAGTCAATCAGCCCATCGGGGCTTGAAGAAATAGACTGGACTGCATGGTGCTTCCACGCAGAGCTGAAACTGACCACACAGGAATACTGGTAAACCACTTAGAAGGATTAAGCCTGCCGAGGCAAAGTGATGTAAGACAGACCGTCCATTGCTTATAAGCCTTTTGGTTTTATTGGGCAGCAGGGCTTGTGATGTCATTTGATCACAGTGTCGGGTAAATGTCACACAAAATTTGAAGCAATGTCTCCTAAATGACCTAATAAGTGTTGACGGGGACATTAAACCTCAAACAAACAACAGTCAATCAGACTACCAGTATGCGTAGCTATCAGTTTCTTTTAAAGTTTGAGCCTGGAAAAAATATCTAACAAATGAAAGAACTGCAGTTGGTGGCCAGTGGTGGATTGTTTATCTCGGAGTGAAAACTGGTTCTGAATTTTGACTTAAGACTGTTTCATTATATCATCTGCAATATATATACTGATTAATGGGCTGAGTCAAATATTTGACCACCCTGGTACTGGAAAAGACAAATTCACTAATTTAGCAACATCAGGACCCCCCCCCCCCCCCCCCCACACACACACACACCCCTCCCTTGGGGATATGCCTTCTCAAAAACCATTCAGATCCCCACCCCTTAACCCCCTCCAGTTCACTATTGACTGAATATCTTGGAAACTGTTCAGATCCAGACTGCTAAACAATATACATTGTATATTGTTGTTCCTTTTGATAAGATGCATCCAGCTGTGCTGACAAGGGAATCCGCTTGGAGCATGCCTCATTCCTCCAATTCACATAAAGCTTAATATCTTGGAAAATGTTTGGAAAATATTCAGATCCCCATGCCTAAATTGTAACTATTATTTCTCTTTATGACGCCTCATTTACTTGCACTAACCAGGTCCCTAGATGCTATGCCCCACCCCATCCAGTTTAAATAAGGTTAATAGCTCAGAAACCACATGTATATTGTTCCTAATGATAATTTTAAGATGCACCAGGTTATGCGCTATCCCCTCCAGTTCATATAAGGCTGAATATCACAGAAACCCCTTAGATTACCGCCCCTAAACCATCCATTTTGTTGCTCATTATAATTAGGCACATTTGGTGACAACAACCACGGGTCACCTAGGGGTATGTCACACCCTCTTCAGTTCAAATAAGGCTTTGAAACTGGTCAGATTCCCAGTCCTAAACCATCTATATTATTGTTTCTTATGATAAAATGCATTTATCCATGGTGTTGACTGGGGGTGCCCCTTCATGGAAAATGGAGTCCACATTGGTGTTCATTTAAGCAGTGGTGGTTTGTTTGGGAGACTGGAGTTCATTATTTGGTTCAGAAGACACACTAGAGCATACTGTGCAATATAGGAGTCTATGTAATGGTGTGACCTTGAAAACTAGCAGTAGCTCAAGGTAAGCACAATCTATTCAAGTCTTTGGTACATTGCAGTGACAGATTGTAACAAGTATGACCGTAAAATGTACATTCATTCTGGAGACAAAGTATTTCTATTAAAAAATGACAGTTTTGGGCAGCCTGTGACTTTGAAAATAAAGTCAAGGTTAAAAGACCTTAGTTACTGTTTTGCCTGGTCTTATAATGATGCACATACTGTATGCAAGTGTGATAAGAATCTATTTAATTGGTTCTAGAGATACACTGCATCAATCACCCAAAGCCAACAAAAACACAACAAAAACATGCCCCCCACCCCCCTCCCTTCCCTTTACTGGGGGACATAATGCCATGGACTCATTCATTAAGGTTTTCCATATGTTGTACATGTATTTCTTTTCAACTCTTATACAACAGAAGCACCAGAAACAATGTCCCCCTACCCTTTGTTGGGGATATAGCTCTATCAATGAGCCTCCGTGCCCTAACGGGTAAAAGCGCCAACTCTCAATCATGAGGTCTCTCACCTGTGGTTTGCACCTTGTTTGGCCCATATATGAGACGCCAAGTTCTGCAACGGAAGGTCAGGTGGTTTTTCTCCAGATACGCCGGTTTTCGTCCACCTGATTAACATTCAGCTTGAAATAAGTGAAATAATGTTGAAAAGGCCGTAAAACCAAAACCAGAAACAAATATTATTGATTCATTCGACAAGGTATTCCATATGCATGATGCATTGAATATTTACTGTTTTGACTCTTTTCAACTACCGTAAATCAAGGGAGCCTTTCTGAGAGGAAATGGATAAAAACTTGTGACTTTATAGCATTTTCTGCATTCAAGGGCACATATCTCATACCCAGTAGTCTTACAATTATCACAGAGCTTTTACAGAAATCTTTCATTATTTTACAGTCTCCAATCATTGACAAATTCGTCAGTCAAAGAGGTAAGTACTTTGTACATTTCTGTTCTTGATAGAGAAATGTGGGTTTTCACAAAGATGGGAAGTGCAAATATTTAGTAAAGTTCACAAAATGCAAATAAAGTGATATATTTTAGCATAATTTGGCAGCATGCAAAGGATCCTAATATCTTCTCAATATTTTTCTACAGCTTAACAATTATATGACTTAACCTTAAGTCAATCGATTATTAAAAGATCATAAATCCCAAGTTAGTTCTTCCAGGTCTTGGCTGATATGGAATTACCCCTCCCACCCAGACCTCACCATATCTAATGACAATTTCTGGACTTCTTTTTTATCCACATATATGTGGTTTAATTATGTTCACATACCAGCTGCAGATTTGTATTTATTCAAAGAACATCAGTGCAACCTACAATGTATAGCAAAACTGACCAATAAAGATGCCAAGAAACACCCCCAAAAAGGTTTATAGATTTACCCCCTAGAACTTCAGTTAAATAAAGCAAATTCTTCTGATACCGAGGCCCCGTTTTTGGATTTACATCTGTCTATTGTAGATGGATTTGTTTCGTGCAAAATTTATGATAAACGCGATGACTTTGATTTTGAGATTGTAAATTTTCCTTTTTTGGATGGTGATGTTCCTCGTGCGCCATCCTATGGCGTTTATATTTCGCAATTGATTCGATTTGCTAGAGTGTGTAGTCATGTAACTGACTTCAACACTCGTAATAAATTATTAACGGCTAAACTCCTTAATCAGGGTTATCGGTACCATAAACTACGCAAAGCCTTTTCAAAATTTTATAGACGCCATTCTGATTTAATTTCAAAATTCAATATTGGACTTAAATCTCTTCTGCAACAAGGTCTATCGGAACCCGAATTTTATGGTGACTTGGCATATAAATTCAGAAAAATATATAACCGCAATGACTTCAGCACCCAATTTCGTAAAATCATTCTTCGATATAAAAAGATTGGGTACAACATGGATATTATACGACAGACTGCATGCATGGTAGTTAACCCAATCACGGTTGGCAACTTTGCTTCCCTCTTTAATTGCACGCCGGTGGGTCAGGCCTCAGATTCTATGACGGCTCCAACGTAAAGGCTTATTGAAAATTAGAGAGATAATGTCAGTTGGTGCCTGATGCTCTGTCCCTGGTCGGGCTCATCGGAGTCTAACTGTTGGTTTTCTTTTGCTCCAGCATTTCAGTGGTTTCTTGCTGTCGAGTCCTCACCGTTGTCTCACCTCTGTGGTTCTTTGATTTTTGTGTTCACGGAGATGTTGCATTGATGAGTTAGGAGGCCTTCATGCGGACTGAACAAATTATTTGTCTAAATCGCGACGGAAGTAAGGGCGAGGATTGTGGCCACGTAAAATCGATTTAAGCCCCCCAGTGGAAATCTTCCACTGACCGTTCCAAGGCGGCTCTTCTGTGGCGATTATTTTTTTATGTTGTTGTTTGTTACTTACTGTGTGTATCACTTGTGTCTTTTGGTTTTGGATGGCCATATGGCCATTTTGTGGGAAAGTAACTGTCCTTATGGCCTTCCTTTGTTTAGGTTTCCATTATGGTCTGGTCGCTTAATGTTTGTATTTCTTTCCCTTTGGTGTCTTTTATGGGTGGAGTAAGTTAATTGTATCAATTCCTGATCTTTGTTTTACTTCTACTTTTATAGGAAAGATAAAAGTCATTCAAAATATATCAGTTAAGAACAAAAGAAAAAAATCTATTAATTTCAGGTTTTATATAGCTGGTTGTCAGCAGTCTGTGAGGCTACAGACAACCGGTTGTCAGCAGCCTCACAGGCTGGTGACAACCGGTTGTCTGTAGTTTCAAAGGCTGCTGACAACCGGTTGTCAGTAGCTGTCGCCTAAAAAATAAACCAACTTTTTACACATGGCACTTAATGTGTAATATTGATTATTACTCTTTAAGTGACATTTTTGTTAACTTTTATTCTGACACCACTGTTTAAAAATATTTTGTTTGTTGAAACTGGGGTTTAACGTCCCCGTCAACATAATTAACGTAATAATGTAACCAGTTATATCACGTCACTATTTGTGCAGAAAGAACAACTGATAAGTAAATAAAATATCATATTAGCAAGTCTATGCAATAACGCCCCCCCCTCCCCTAAACCCAACTGTATACAGTGAAAAAGGGGTTTCAGCATATACTTTATTTCTCTTATTTCTGATTCTAGAACATAGACAATTAGACGGTTCTAATCCAAGATCTTTGTTTTGAGCAGAAAGAAAAATATGTCACATTTTTTAAATATAAACAGTCATTTTCACAACCATAAATCCCATTTTATTGCAAAAACTTGTTAACCATATGTGAGCTCGAATATCTTTCTCAAAAAGGTGGTAGCACAGTTGGTCAAACCTGAAGTAGAACTAAGCCGTCAAAAGGTCGTCCTGCTGCACCAAACGAGGGCAAAACCATGTTTTCCGGAACTCCCAATTATACCGTCAATCCCTTTACATACCAAAAATAAACATAAACGCAATGAATAGGGCTTGAAAAAAAAGAGGGCGAAACGACCCACCTAATCAGGGCGAAACGACCCACGGACGAAATGACCCAGGGTGAAACGACTCATGGGCGAAACGACTCACGGGCGAAACGACCCGAGACCGAAATATTAGGAAAATAATGTATACCCCAGTAAAACCAACTCTTCCACCCTGCCCATTCCCCCCCCCCTCAATAAAACAACAACAAAAAAAAAAAGAACAACATGCAGTTGCTCCAATTTATTCTCAAACTTCTAGCCAAATAATGCCACATCATAAAAACCATGTTGTGTTAGGATAACAACAGATATAATGTAAACCCTGTTACCTCCCTTCCATTATCTACCTTAGTAGATCATATGCATAGCTTCTAGGTTTATAACCACTCTCTGACAACTGCGTCAGGGAGTCGACTCTTTGGCTCAGGGGTAAGAGCAGTGGACTGTCACCCGAGCGGCCCGGGTTCGAATCCCACCATAGGCGGGGATTTTTTCAGGCTATGCATCTTTCCTTTGTTACGGCTTTCAGGTCGTAAGATGGGGGCTCGTCCAAAATGCCAGAATTGGCTTGTGCCGAAGTTGGCATCCTTCACGTCATCATAAATGATGACTTCCTTGAAGAGGGGGTGTGTTACCTCCCTTCCATTATCTACCTTAGTAGATCATATGCATAGCTTCTAGGTTTATAACCACTCTCTGACAACTGCGTCAGGGAGTCGACTCTTTGGCTCAGGGGTAAGAGCAGTGGACTGTCACCCGAGCGGCCCGGGTTCGAATCCCACCATAGGCGGGGATTTTTTCAGGCTATGCATCTTTCCTTTGTTACGGCTTTCAGGTCATAAGAACCCAGATCAGAAAAGAAGCATTCTATACAGCAATGTTTGTGCTTTCAAATTCGGACGTACATGTACGTGAAACTAGCTCAAAATTTTGTGAACAAATACGTAGGGCAAGCATCCTAACTAAGTCTGACTTCCTGTAATTGTTAAAAATGATTGCATTTTGAAGAATTACAGACATGTAGGTCACCAGTAAACATCGAAACACTCTTTGACCGAGCGATAAAAAGTATGAATGTGTAGTCACGAAAATACATGACATTGGTAATTCCTCAATTATAGCGTCTTCGCCGTAACCCTGGTTTAACCAAATGTGATATTTTACCGACTAATGTTAATCTGTTGATGGTTCATGCTCACATCAATCAGTAAACTAATTAATTGTAATCCGTAATAACACAGGGATTAGCTCGGCGAGATAAAAAGGTACAATCATTTTTAACACGTGCCGCAAACGGACGACTTGCAAAAATACCTGTCAATATGTGGCACGTGTGCTTTCAACACAAAAAACGGTGCCGCATTTGATATTTTACTGGTATTGCGTAAGCGGCCTAAATAAGCTTCTGATTTTACCGCTTCTGTAATTTTGGACGTGTGTCGCAATAAAAACATGCGTACATAAGAATCGGCGATAGTGAATTTTACGCGTACAACGGCAAAAAATTGGCGTAAAATACGCAGAATCCTGCGTTTCCGAGAGCTCTGCAGCTGTTGCAATAACCAAATCGGGAAGGGCATTCCAATCTCTAATGGTTCTGGGGAAGAACGACTCTTTATAATTGTGAGTTCTCGTAGTAAGGGTCTGAAATGCCAAGGAATGGAGCGCTTTGGTGCTGGAGCGCTTTGGTGCAGTGGTAGCGCATCAGATTTGTGATCGAGAGGTTTTTAGGGTTCGAGCCTCATGCTGACCAAAGTGTTGTGCCCTTGAGCAAGGCACTTCATCCACATTGCTTAAAAAGAAAGTACTGGTTACCACCCAGGAAATCCTGCTCGTAATGCTCAGATGTGAGCAAGTAGCAGTAATAGGAGAAAAAAAATGGTGATTTCTACTGTGTCTAGCTGGGAGAACAATGTCATCTATTCCAATTCTGGCAGCACCCTTTAGACCTTTGTGTATAAGGCACATTCTCTTTGACGTTGTATTACTGGCGTTTTGCTGTGTGAAATAGTTCGGAGAATCAGAGACTCTTGCTCATGGAATTAATCAAAGTATAAAACTTTTATTTCAATCAATCAAATCACGAAATGTACATAATGATCGAGAATTTAAATTATATTGTTATGAAGAGGGTTGAACTTGACCCTACATATAGATAATTAAATCAAATTTAACCATTTTTCTTTCAGGTTGCTGTTGGATATTAGACAGGAAAATGAAAATGCTGAAAGATCAACTTAAGCGAGTGTTGAAAACTGGAGCTTTAGGAACAGCAATAATAGGATCTGCTTATCTGCTACAGAAAAATGACTGGGAAATGTCAACAGTGGGGGTTGTCAGATTCGGGAGAGCTGCCATTGCAGTAGGTTCAGTTAGAATGTACACCATGCAGCCTTTGGCCCATAGAGAAACCATCACGTTAACAAAGTAGAAGTAAAACAAAGATCAGGAATTGATACAATTAACTTACTCCATCCATAAAAGACACCAAAGGGAAAGAAATACAAACATTAAGCGACCAGACCATAATGGAAACCTAAACAAAGGAAGGCCATATGGACAGTTACTTTCCCACAAAATGGCCATATGGCCATCCAAAATTAAAAGACACAAGTGATACACACAGTAAGTAACAAACAACAACATAAATAAATCGCCACAGAAGAGCCGCCTTGGAACGGTCAGTGAATTGAAGACCACCCTATACCCCACTTTATATAGAGAAAACTGGGGTTTACGGGGGTATACATTATTTTTCTTATTTTCGCTCCAAAACATTGGTTGTGGGTACTCGTTAGAACCGCCTCCATGAGACGGTTCTAACGAGCACCCACAACCTATGTTTGCAGTAATTTTAATAAAAATATCGCAGGTTTTCATCAGAAAAGTAGCCATTTTGGAGATGTGAAAAAATGCACCATGTACGGGTGTGTTATCGTTATGATACAGTAAAGTTTCGAGGACTTATTACATGACTCAACATTGATGACTCATTTGTAATGGCTTATTGAAACTCTTTCTTGAGTCCCTATGTAATTTTGAGTGCCTGAGTGATTTTTCCAATAGATTCAGATTACATGTTCACATGTATACCAGGGTTCATTCTGGCTCAGAATATCATTGGAGAAAATATCTCATCCAGCTGAAACTGGTGAGAAATTACGAAATTTCAGTGAAAGAGTACAGTAATGTCCTTAGTCAAATAACGTTTTGCTATGAGATTTTACTCCCATTTAGTCAATTTCAATGAGATTTTTGGCAAAAAAGTGAGCAAATCTCTCCAAATCACGCCCGAAAATGATCCCTGGTATACAACCGTAAAAATCCTAAAAGTTTTGACACCTTGAGGGGTTGCATAAATTCTCTTAAAATTTTAACAAATTTGTTTCATGGTCCAGTAAGAGTCCAAAATGTGCAGACAGAATAGCAAACAGTGTAGACACTGATCAGACAGCTCCATCTGATCTGGGTCTGCACTGTTTGCTTAGATCTGTCCTAATACTTAGGATCATTACATTATTAAGGGATAATTTAAAGCATTTTTTCACATCTGTAAAGGTATGTTGTGTGTGAATGAGTGTTTTTGCATTGTACTTCTCACCAATGGCTAAGGTCATACGGAGACAGGACCTTGGTTTAAAGACTCATCCGAAAGTCCTGAGTAGCCTGGGATCGATCCTGCAATCCCTGGTTTACAAGGCGAGTAGCATACCCACTGCACCACGGAGGCTTCTAGTATGTTGTGTGTATTTGTTAAAATTGCCTCACTGAGGTTATTTGAATGAATGCACACATCCTACTGTAAGTTATTTTATAGAAACTGTAAAATATAAAATTATTGATTAATTTTCTCTAGTATGACTCCTGAGATTATTCTAATGAGTACACACGACAGACCTTTGTTATAGCCCTTACCCTGCTGAATAAATTAATTTAGCCATACCCATTGCTGACTGTCACCCAATCCAATTACTTGATATAATATATTTATTCAGACTCACAAATGAATGATCAACAGTGTAGATCCAGATCAGCGTCTGTGGAGTGCTGTAGTGCAGTGGTAAAGCACAGGATTTGAGATTGAGAGGTTGCCAGTTCAACCCCTGCAAGCGCCAAGTGTTGTTTCCTTGAGCAGGAGACATTATTGACGTTGCTTAGTACTGGTTCCTACCCAGAAAAAGAGTACCTCATTGTAGATAAGTGTTACCTTTGTTAAATAAGGTTGATTATTATACCCCCACAAATGAAATTTGGCTGGGGGGTATATAGGAGTGAGCTTGTCGGTCGGTCGGTCTGTCTGTCTGTCGGTCGGTCTGTTGACTTGGTTTCCAGACGATAACTCAAAAAGCGCTTCACCGATTTTTATAATTTTTGGTTCACTGATGTAACATCATAAAATACAGGTCAAGTTCGATTTCCACTACAATTCGTCAATTTTCGACATAGTTATGGCCCCTTTCAAGTGAAAAAATTGCAAAATGCCGCTGATGTACTATCAAGAAAGTTTTTGTGGGGGTATTCATCACCTTTAGTGATAGCTCTAGTTATTATTGTTAACTGGTCTGGATCTACACTGTTTCCAAATATTGGGGCTGTCATGATTAGTAGGATAAGGGTTGCCCAAAGGTTTTGAACTGCTGAAGTTTAGACTATATAAAGGGTTTGCTCTTATCTTACTGAACACAACAACCCCTACCTTTGCAAATTGTGGCAGTCATCTGATCAAGATCTACACTTTTTTGTCATGCAGTTTTTGAATTGAATGAATACATTATATCAAGTAATTTGATTGCTGGATAGTCAGACATGGGTGTGGCTTATCTAATTTATTATGCCCCCAACTTTGAAAAAGTTAGAGGGGCATATTGCTTCTACCTCGTTCGTCCGTCCGTCCGTTCGTCCGTCCGTTACGCTTTTAATGCATAGCATAACTAAAGAACCGTGTATGCTAGGGTTTTGAAATTTCATATATGGATTCCTCATGGAAAATTAGCTGACGCGTATTTTTTTTCTCGTACGGATTATGCCCCCTTCAAGAGTCATTGCCCTTTGAAATGTTTTTAATAAAATCTTGTCAGCAAGATATCTCAAAAAGTATTGGAGCTAGAGCCTTGAAAGTTGGTGATTAAGTTGGTGGTGATGAGTAGATGAACTGATTAACTTTTGACAAAATTCTGAAAAATACTTTGTGAGTTATGGCCCTTTGTCATTTTGGTAATTTGTGCCCATTGTAATGTATGCTAAAAGTGATGCATAGCATAATTTTAGAACCGTGTATGCTGGGGTTTTGAAATTTCATATATGGATTCCTCATGGAAAATTAGCTGACGCGTATTTTTTTTCTTGTCCGGATTATGCCCCTTTTAAGAGTTATTGCCCTTTGAAATTTTTTTAATAAAATTTTGTCAGCAAGATATCTCAAAATTTGTTGGAGCTAGAGCCTTGAAAGTTGGTGAATATATTGGTGGTGATGAGTAGATGAACTGATTAACTTTTGACATAATTCCGAAAAATACTTTGTGAGTTATGGCCCTTTGTCATTTTGGTAATTTGTGCCCATTGTAATGTATGCTAAAAGTGATGCAAAGCATATCTTTAGAACCGTCATGCTAGGGTTTTGAAATTTCATATATGGATTCCTGATGGAAAATTAGCTGATGCGTATTTTTTTTCTCGTCCGGATTATGCCCCTTCTAAGAGTTTTTGTCCTTTGAAATTTTTTTAATAAAATCTTGTCAGCAAGATATCTCAAAAACTATTGGAGCTAGAGCCTTGAAAGTTAGTGAATATATTGGTGGTGATGAGTAGATGAACTGATTAACTTTTGACGAAATTCCGAAAAATACTTTGTGAGTTATGGCCCTTTGTCATTTTGGTAATTTGTGCCCATTGTAATGTATGCTAAAAGTGATGCATAGCATATCTTTAGAACCGTGTATGCTAGGGTTTTGAAATTTCATATATGGATTCCTCATGGAAAATTAGCTGACACGTACTTTTTTTCTCATCCGGATTATGCCCCTTTTAAGAGTTATTGCCCTTTGAAAATTTTTAATAAAATCTTGTCAGCAAGATATCTCAAAAATTATTGGAGCTAGAGCCTTGAAAGTTGGTGAATAGATTGGTGGTGATGAGTAGATGAACTGATTAACTTATGACAAAATTCCGAAAAATACTTTGTGAGTTATGGCCCTTTGTCATTTTGGTAATTTGTGAAAAACTTTGTCATTGTTCTAGCGCCTGCATTTCTTCACCAATTTCAATATAACTTCACACAAATGTTCCCTATAAAAAAAACTCGAGCGAGTTCGACTTTCAAGGTCATGACCTCAAGGTCAAGGTCACTGTGGCTATTTTTAGAAAAACTTTGTCATCGCTCTTGCGCCTACATTTCTTCACAAATTTCAATATAACTTCACACAAATGTTCCTTATAAAATAATCTCGAGCGAGTTCAACTTCAAAGTCATGACCTCAAGGTCAAGGTCACTGTGACTATTTTTAGAAAAACTTTGTCATCGCTCTAGCGCCTTCATTTCTTCACCAATTTCAATGTAACTTCACACAAATGTTTCTTATGACAATAACTCAGCGAGTTCGACTTTCAAGGTCATGACCTCAAGGTCAAGGTCACTGTGGCTATTTTTAGAAAAACTTTGTCATCGCTCTAGTGCCTACATTTCTTCACCAATTTCAATATAACTTCACACAAATGTTCCTTATAAAAAAATCTCGAGCGAGTTCGACTTCAAAGTCATGACCTCAAGGTCAAGGTCACTGTGGCTATTTTTAGAAAAACTTTGTCATCGCTCTAGGGCCTACATTTCTTCATCAATTTCAATATAACTTCACACAAATGTTTCTTATGACAATATCTCAGCGAGTTCGACTTTCAAGGTCATGACCTCAAGGTCAAGGTCACTGTGGCTATTTTAAGAAAAACTTTGTCATCACTCTAGCGCCTACATTTCTTCACTGATTTCAATATAACTTCAAACAAATGTGCCTTATGACAATATCTTGAGCGAGTTCGACTTCAAAGTCATGACCTCAAGGTCAAGGTCACTGTGGCTATTTTTAGAAAAACTTTGTCATTGCTCTAGCGCCTACATTTCTTCACTGATTTCAATATAACTTCACACAAATGTTCCTTATGACAATATGTCAAGTGTGTTCGACTTTCAGGGTCATGACCTCAAGGTCAAGGTCACTGTAGCTATTTTTAGAAAAAAATTGTCATCGCTCTAGCGCCTACATTTTTTACCGATTTCAATATAACTTCACACAAATGTTCCTTATGACAATATCTCTAGCGAGTTCCAATTTCAAGGTCAAGGTCACTGTGGCTATTTTTAGAAAAACTTTGTCAATGCTCTAGCGCTTACATTTCTTCACCGATTTCAATAAAACTTCACACAAATGTTCCTTATGACAATATCTCAAGCCATTTCAACTTTCAAGGTCAAGGTCACAATGGCTATTTTTAGAAAAACTTTGCTATCGCTCCAGCGCCTACATTTCTTCACCGATTTTAATATAACTTCACAATAATGATCCTGATGACAATACCTCGAAAGAGTTCGACTTTCAAGGTCAAGGTCACTGTGGCTATTTTTAGAAAACCTTTTTCATTGCTCTAACGCTTACATTTTTTCACCAATTTCAAAATCGATTCACACAAATGTTCCTTATGACAATATCTGTAGCGAGTTCCATTTTCAAGGTCAAGGTCACTGTGACTATTTTTAGAAAAACTTTGTCAATACTCTAGCGCTTACATTTCTTCACCAATTTCAATATAATTTCACACAAATGTTCCTAAGACAATATCTCGAGCGATTTCGACTTTCAAGGTCAAGGTCACTGTGGCTATTTTTTGAAAAAAAAACTGTCATCGCCCTAGCGACTACATTTCTTCACTGATTTCAATATAACTTCACATAAATGTTCCTTATGATAATACCTCGAGTGAGTTTGACTTTCGAGGTCAAGGTCACTGTGGCTATTTTTAGAAAAACTTTGACATGGCTCTAGCGCTTACATTTCTTCACCGATTTCAGTATAACTTCACACAAATGTTCCTTATGACAATATCTCGAACTATTTCGACTTTCAAGGTCAAGGTCACTGGGGCTATTTTTT
Organism: Lucinisca nassula; assembly: GCA_963580285.1. Classification (NCBI taxonomy): domain Eukaryota; kingdom Metazoa; phylum Mollusca; class Bivalvia; order Lucinida; family Lucinidae; genus Lucinisca; species Lucinisca nassula. The sequence continues at coordinate 1,851,881 of OY757012.1, forward strand.
AGAAAATCTTTGTCATCGCTCTAGTGCCTACATTTATTGATGGATGTTAATAGAACTTCACACAAATGTTTCTTATGGTAATATCTTGAGTTGCTTGGTCATGACCTCAAGGTCAAGGTCACTATGGCTATTTTTAGAAAAACTTTGTCATTGCTCTACCGCCTACATTTATGATTTTAATCTAACTTCACACAAAAGATGCTTATGATAATATCTTGAGCAGGATCTACTTTGCGGCCATGGCCTCAAGTCAAGGTCCCTATGACTATTTTTAGAGAAATATTGTCATCACTCTAGAACCTACATTTATGGATGGATTTTTAAACAAACTTTACACAAATGTTGCATATGATAATATCTCAAGCAAGTTGGACTTTTGCCATTTCAGTGTTTTCCACACACGAAGTTGTCTTGTGCGAGGATTTTTGTATCGCATGCGATGCCTTGTTTTTTTTACTAAAATCTTGACAGCAAGTCCATATCTTGAGAACTATTAGAGCTTCATTAATCATTCTTGGTACAAACTTGCATCCAGGCATTGCAACTTCAACGCAAGCATCCATATCTGACATTGACCTATATTTCATGGTTCACTGACTTCGTGAATTATTGCGACCACCCTGACTTTCACCATTTCTCGAAAACTATTAAAGCTTTTTAAATTATAATTGGTACAAACTTGCATCTAGGAATTCCAACTGCAACGCAAGCATCCATATTTGACTTTTACCCATATTTCATGGTTCACTGACTTTGTGAATTATTGCGACCACCCTGACTTTCTATCTAGTGTAAGAGTCCATTTCTCAAGATCTATTAGAGCTTCATTAATTGTATTTGGTACAAGCTTGCATTTAGGAATTGAAACTTCAATGCAAGTATCCATTTCTGACCTTGACCTACATTTTATGGTTTACTGACTTTGTAAAATAGTGTGACAACCCTAACTTTGACCCTGATGTAAGAGTCTGTTTTTAAGAGTTACTTGGTACATGCTTGCAACTAGGAGTGAAATTTTTATGCAGGCATCCATGTTTGACCTTGACCTAGATTTCATGGTTTGGTGACTTTGCGCCCCCACAGGCGCGACATAGACTTTGGGGGAATTCTTGTTGTATGTTTTTGAGTCTTTAACAATATTTGTTGAATATTTTGCCAGCTAAGGTCAAGCAAAGGTGAGGGGCATTGTGTTTTACAAACACCATTTCTAGTTTTGCAGGATAAGAGTTAACCCATAAAATGCCAATCACAACAATTTTTGTCTGCTTTGCCATCTGCCAGATTCCTTAATAGTATTTTTTTTATAAACAGTGTAGACCCAGGTCAGACTGCTCCTATAGGGGCAGTCTATCTTGGCCAACACTGTCTGCCTGTGTGCAAAAATATTTTTAAAAAGTTTTCAAAAAATTCTAGCAGACCACATAAGCAGACGACATTTTCAGATGTTGTTTTTCTCGGCATCTTAAGGGTTAAGGGATTTACCATTTTTACCCTAAGTTTTCTGATCTTCAACTCCTTACCAGACTTGTTCTAAAATTTGAGCAATCACCATTGGTCGGGAAAATTAGTTTTGTTGGACTTTGGTGTGCATTTAAAAAATGAAAAATTTCAAACAATTACTTTCACATCTGTCTCAAAACAAAACACTATTTTGCAGTTCAATCAACAGGAACTGATGTGGACTATGTTAAGTGATGTGCGATATTATCGGTATATCGGTATATCGTGATACAGTTCAGAAAAAAATCATATCACAATACGGTCCGCCAATACCGATATTTTCGATATTTTCTTTTTTATCCTTTTTTCATATTTTCTTTCACAACTGTTCGGTAAATATAGCTCACTGAAAAACAGAACCATTCCCAGGTCAAAATTTAGTTATTTAATCGATTCCCACGCTTTATGTATAAGCCGGTCATAGTATAAGACTTTGACCTTATGAAGCCCGGTCGGGCAAGTGCAAAAAAAAAACGTCTACAACTATCAGTCTTTTTGAGTCCTTAAATACGGTAAAACTAGACCAGTAAGTAAATCGCAATAATTGCTGCACTGTCAATTCAGAGACAAACCATCTGTGTATTTATTACGGTTCAAGTATGACACTATTGAAAATCCCTGTCATAAAATTGCAACCCTGCGGTGCGTGTCGATAAGGTGTGAAAATATGGTCAAGTTTGTCTCTAATTGGCTTTTATCCTCCAATCATAAAATTTAATCCACAATCAATGTGAAAATGATTTAATCGCACCTCAGACAATTAGCTACATCTAACGGTATATGTTTGCATAATAAAAGGACTTTTCTACGATCTCATGAATGGTTATGTTTTGGCGCCAAATAGCAGAGGCTGGGCGAAAAAAGTTGAACGCTGTTGTTGGTTATTGACACGGAGCTCCTGGGAATAATTCGTGAGCTGTGCAATTCTATTCACAATCGTTTAGCTATCGAGAAAAGATTTTTTTACCGGGTCCAAACATTTTTTTAATGAAAGAGATACACACAATGACATTAAACACGTGTGGGGGTGCTAGCGTCGGATGACGTCATTTACTGATCGTGTGCAGAAAAATGGTAGTGGTGGGTGGGCAGTGATTTATATGAATTCAAAAATCACCGATCGGCTTTTTCCATATGTCTAGTCTTCGCCGGACATTGCCGGAAAAAAGCTTGCAGTCCATGACCTCGGCTAAAAGACGGGGTCATTTTTTGGGGCTCATTTTGGTGGGAAAAATCCTCGTCTTATAGCCGAATTTTTACGTTTGTCCGAGCTAGGATTTCAGTGAATCACGCGGCTGTTGTTGTTGTATACGTCGCTTTAGCATGTTTAGTGTAAGCCGCTCAGCATTTACAAGATTGTGTAATGAGTGAAAACCACAAACTTTACCATAGCCAACTACCAACTCTTTGAAAATCAAAAAGGAAAGGGCGATATCTAGCAACATTTCAGGTTGCAAAAGATGACAGTCACAAATAAAGTGACTGAGGCCATCAATCTAATACAACATTTACTCGTAATAGCATTTTCAGATAGTATCTTTATTTCCCCTCATACCATTGGGACAATTCTTTTTAGTGCCCTTGTTTTGTAAGTGCATGAGCAGAAATAGGTTAAACGATACTTACCCATGAAAACCCCCTTCTCTTTTCCATATATATTGTGGTTTTTCAATTATCAGTGTGTTTCATATTGCTACATAATATATCGTGATACGTATCATGATACGCAGTAACTGTATCGCAATATATCGTGATACGAAAATTCTGACAATACCCATCCCTAAAATTTAATTTAATTTAGTCTATGTTGATTTAAAGCATTTCTAAACAGATTGATAGTGCATATTTCTTTAGGCATAATTGTTTTCACTTTCTCAATTTTGCCTTGCATCTCATTAAAAAGGACCACAGCATCGGGTCAAGGTCTGGATCTGTATTGCTAACAGAAAATACCTCAAGAAGCTAAAGAGCTATAGGTCTGGGCCAGTTGTTCAAAACTGACAACATTGTTAGCTTACATATTGTTAAAACTTAAAACATTCAATGTGGTGAAAATACTCATATTTTGCTGAAAAAATGTGAGCAGCTTTTGCAAATGCAAAAGCTGCTCACAATTTTTCAGCAAAAATACCAAAATTTTAGATATTGTACTTGCTAGAACGGTTAATAATTTGACAACTAACGGGCTTGTTAAGCAAACAATGCTTTGAACAGCTGGGTCCTGGTCCTTCTGAGCACATACACTGAAGCAATGTTTTCTTGAGAACGGTAAAACATTCTATGAGGCAAGAAATCCTATACCACATGGCTCATTCTTATTTCACAGGTGGAAGTGTCATACCTTTGATGATCTGTTTTGGCAAAATGTAGAAGAATCAGTCTATGCAAGAAATACTTATTTTATAGCATTTACCAGGTTGTCTATGAAGCAAAGCAGTGCAGTCACTCATCAGGGTACATATGTACTTTCTGCAATGTCTATTGCTTTTAACTTGGCAAAAAGGCAGGGGAGAGGAATTAAGGCCAAGCACTTCTGTTTGCTGAAATACTGGCTTCTACAGCAAGGCTGTAGAAGTACTATGTATCAATAATGATTACGGTAGATGTGTAAGCCATTAAACGACAAAACCTACAGAAAGGCCTGCAACCGCTAAAGACTTCTTACCCTTTTCCTGTTGAACATGACAGCCCTTAACTGTGCAAGTGTAGAGCGAGATCAGAGATGGCTTCTTAAGAAGTCATCTGATCAGGATCTACACAGTTTGTCATGCAGTTTGTGAATTGACTCATATATCAAGCAATTTGATTAATTGATAGTCATATGGTTTTGACTAAATTAATTTATTCAGCAGGATAAGGGCTAAAGATCAGCTTGAACATCCACCACTAAGGCAAGAATTGTGGTTCATTTCTCTAACATCATGTCAACAAGTCTGTGAAATGAACACCCCAACCCAAACCCCACTTTATATAGAGAGAACTTGGGTTTACGGGGTTTTTTTTTTGCTATAAGACATAGGTTGTGGGTACTTGTTACTTATAGAACAAGGAGGTTCTAACAAGAGCCTACAGCCTATGTTTGCAGTATAAATACAGATTTTCATCAGAAAAGTAGCCATTTTGGAGATGCTAAAAGATGCTCTGTCGCATGGGTGTGTTATCGTAATGGATAGTCTGTAGGCTCTAGAAGGGTTACACATTCAGCAAAGACTCTGATCAGACTTCATAGATGTGCAGGCTAATCTGAGTCTTTGCTGGTCACGCAAGTTGTTGTGCACTGGCTCATTCTTAACCCTTTTTGTACCAAATGTAATCTTCCTCCTTATATATGGCAGGAGTCCATTTTGAAATTTAGGGGTAACAGGTTGTGTTATCTTTAAAATTTATTCTGAATAAAGCTGAACTGTTTTGCAAAAAGTGTAGGCCCTGATCAGACGCCGCGTTCTGCGGCGTCTGATCTGGGCTTACACTATTTGCCAGGGTACCCGCTTTGGGGTTTTTGGTACAAAATGGGTTAATGGACCTTTGATCCTTCAGTATCTTATCAGCACTGACCATCCATCACAGGTATGATTCTATCACCTCAGTCTCATTCTTACATATTACAGGCTGTCAAGATTGTTGTGGACTACAAATTGAGTCTCAGAAACTTAGAGAAAGATAGTAAAGAGTATGAGAGAGTTAAATCAGAGGTAAATTTAGAGTTCGAGCATTAACCAGCCTGTGTTGCTGGGAACCAGTCTGATAATAGAATGGTCAGACCATGGTTGACTCAGTCAACCATCGTCTGACCATCCTTTTATCAGACTATGGTAATAGTATGGTCAGACTGGATGCTCATTTTGATGCAATAAAATATGTTTAAACTGACAATCCTGTTATCAGTCTATGGTTAACCGGTTCCCAGCTTTCCCTAAAGAATAAAAGTACACTAGTACCAGTAATTTTGTTTCTTTGACATTGATTGGTTGTTTCTTATACAATGGATTAAAGTCCAATAAAAGTAACAGTGACTACAGTCAGTCTAGTTCATGCGCGAATTTGCTCCCAGTGGGGAGATATAAAATTTTTGTTGGCATATGATATTTATGATATGACATCGCATCTGAGAATGTAATAACGCCATGTAGTAAATTCGATACTCCACTAGTGGATTAAATATGCAAATTATTTAGATACGTCCCATAATGTTACATAAGAACGTTGTAGAACGACGTTGTGTTTACTTATGGCGGAATATTGACATTTATAAAACAGTCGTGAATAAAATGCGTTTTAAATGTCATATGATAAATAGAATCTTGCATTTGTGCTCATATATTATTGAATTTATTAAACTCCCTGCATTTTATCCCTTTTCCTCAACTTGTTTACACCCCCGCCCATAGGGGCTTGAAGAAATATATGGGCTGCACGATGCTTCCACGCAGAGCTGAATCCGGCCCGCACACTAGTACTGGTAAACCGCTTAGAGGATCTAAGCCTGTCCAGGAACCGGGGTGCGAGGTGGACCGTCCATGCTAATAAACCCTATTGGTTTCATTGGGCGACAGGGCTTGAGATGTCATTTCATCTCAATGTTGCGTAAAAGTCCCACAAAATTGGAAGCAACGTCTCCAAAATGACCTTTACAGTGTTGACGGGGACGTTAAACCTCAAATCAAACAAACAAACAAAAATCAACTTGTTTAATAAATTCAATAATACATGAACACTCATGTAAGATCCTTTTTTTATTTGCTGTTGACATATCTATTAGCTATTCTAAATTTGCATGTCTTTATTGGCAGTGGAAAGGAACTATGCTTTACTCTGCAACAAATCATTAGGTAGAAGAGTGTGACGCGGAAAGCTGTCATAGATTCTTTGATGTTAGATGGTTAAACAATGCTCTCTCGCATCAAAAGTGTCACAAAAGGACTTAAATACATGTATTTCAGTCAGTAGTGTTCACAGGACTTCTTTCAACAATGGCAAAATGTTGGGAGAATTTGATAGAAACAACAATATTATTGTCGATTTGTGGTGCATCAGAGTCAAAATAGATCAGGGGCCAGTTGTTCAAAACTAACGACGTCGTTAGTTAACGTATCGTTAAAACTTTGATCATTCAATTTGGCAAATATGATGAATTTTTTGCCGAAAAAATGTGAGCAGCTTTTGCGGATGCAAAAGCTGCTCGCATTTTTTCAGCAAAAATGCCAAAATTTACGATATTGTACTTGCTAGAAGAGTTAACAATATGACCACTAATGAGCTCGTCAAGCTAACGATGCTTTGAACAACTGGCCCCTGTTCTAGTGTGTGAATTTGTGAGTGATAAATCACAGTTTGTCGGTCTGTTCTAAGTAGACAAATCACTTTGGTCATACATGCTTGTGATTTGATCTACTTTATAACTAACCTCTAAACTGTGATTTATTACACAACAGTGCCCTGCTAGAGCTGATTTATTCCTTGAAAACAAATGCCTTTGGATCCCAGTAATATATTAAATGCTAATAAAAAGGTTAAAGGCAAATACATGTAATACACCCACCATTGACAGAGAATAAAATTGCAATAGCACAGTTTTGGCACATATATGCCATGTTACAAACTGGCCAAACTTGAATACTGGTAAACTGCTCAGGTCTGTCCAGGTTAAGTGGTGCGAGTTGGATGGCAACTTAAATTCAAGTGGTTTCCTTCGGCCGTAGGGCTTCATCTCCATGTCGGATAAAAGTCCTTCAAAATCTGAAAGCAATGTCTTCAAAATGATTTAAATAGTGTTGATATGGATGTAAAACCTCAACACAAACAACAAAATGGTATATACATTCTTTGATACTAGATTCCATGTCTTTCAATAGGTTCATACACGGTCAGCACTGAAGTTGCGAGAGATGTGCTGTAAAAATGGTGGTGCCTTTATTAAAGTTGGTCAGCATGTTGGAACCCTAGAGTACCTTCTTCCCAAGGAATATGTACAGACCATGAAGGTCCTGCACAACCAAGCCCCTCAGTCCCCAGTGGAAGATCTGTACAAGGTGTTTGAAGAGGATTTGGGGAAAAAGGTAAGGTTATTTTAAAACTTAGTTGAATGAAGACTTTTCTCTCGTCATAGAGATATTCAACTCATTTTAGTTTACAGAAGGTAGAAATGTTTTTTAGCTCACCGCCACGTAGTGACGAGGTGAGCTTATGGGATCACTTTTCGTCTGTTGTCCGTCGTGCGTCCGTAAACAATTTCTTTAAACGACATCTCCTCCTAAACCACTGATCGGATTTTGACCAAACTTCACAGGAATGATCCTTAGGTGGTCCCCTTTCAAAGTTGTTCAAATGGTTCCAGTCCGTTGCACATCTAGGTCATAGGAGCCAAAAATAGATTTTTTTCACCCAAAACTTAAAAAATCTTCTTCTCTGAAACCACAAGGCCCAGGACTTTGATATTTGGTATGAAGTTTCATCTAGCGGACCCCTACCAAGATTGTTCAAATTATAGTGCTGGGGCCAAAAATGCCCCCGCTCCTGGGCCCTTTGGTTTTACATGGGCTTATATAGGGAAAATCTTTAAAAATCTTCTTCTCTGAAACCGTAAGGCCCAGGTCTTTGATATTTGGTCTGAAGCTTCATCTACTGGACCCCTACCAAGATTGTTCAAATTATGGTGCTGGGGCCAAAAATGCCCCCCCTCCGGGGCCCTTTGGTTTTACCTGGGCTTATATAGGGAAAATCTTTAAAAATCTTCTTCTCTGAAACTATAAGGCCCAGGTGTTTGATATTTGGTCTGAAGCTTCATCTAGTGGACCCCTACCAAGATTGTTCAAATTAAAGTGCTGGGGCCAAAAATGCCTCCGCCCCGGGCCCCTTTGGTTTTACATGGGATAATATAGGGAAAATCTTAAAAATCTTCTTCTCTGAAACCGTAAGGCCCAGGTCTTGATATTTGGTCTGAAGCCTCATCTAGTGGACCCCTACCAAGATTGTTGAAATTATAGTGCTGGGGCCAAAAATGCCCCTGCCCCAGGGCCTTTTGGTTTTACATGGGCTAATATAGGGAAAATCTTGAAAAATCTTCTTCTTTGAAACTGTAAGGCCCAGGTCTTTGATATTTGGTCTGAAGCTTCATCTAGTGGACCCCTACCAAGATTGCTCAAATTATAGTGCTGGGGCCAAAAATGCCCCCGCCCCGAGCCCCTTTGATTTTACATGGGCTAATATAGGGAAAATCTTCAAAAATCTTCTTCTCTGAAACTGTAAGGCCCAGGTCTTTGATATTTGGTATGAAGCTTCATCTAGTGGACCCCTACCAAGATTGTTCAAATTATAGTGCTGGGGCCAAAAATGCCCCCGCCCCGGGGCCCTCTGGTTTTACATGGGCTTATATAGGGAAAATCTTTAAAAATCTTCTTCTCTTAAAAAGCAAGGCCCAGGTCTTTGATATTTGGTATGAAGCTTCATCTAGTGGACCCCTACCAAGATTGTTCAAATTAAAGTGCTTGGGCCAAAAATGCCCCCGCTCCGGGGCCCTTTGGTTTTACATGGGCTTTCATAGGGAAAATCTTCAAAAAACTTCTTCTCTGAAACCGCAAGGCCCAGGTCTTTGATATTTGGTATGAAGCTTCATCTAGTGGACCCCTACCAAGGTTGTTCAAATTATAGTGATGGGGTCACAAATGCCCCCGCCACGGTGCCCTTTGGTTTAACATGGGCTTATATAGGGAAAATCTTTAAAAATCTTCTTCTCTGAAACCGAAAGGCCCAGGTCTTTGATATTGGATATGAAGCTTCACCTAGTGGACCCCTACCAATGTTGTTCAAATTATAGCCCTAGGACCAAAAATGCCCCCGCTCTGGGGTCCTCTGGTTTTACATAGACTTATATATGGAAAATCTTGAAAAATCTTCTTCTCTGAAACCGCAAGGCCCAGGTCTTTGATATTTGGTATGAGGCTTCAACTAGTGGACCCCTACCAAGATTGTTGAAATTATAGTGCTGGGGCCAAAAATGCCCCCGTCCCGGGGCCCTTTGGTTTTACATGGGCTTATATAGGGAAAATCTTTAAAAATCTTCTTCTCTGAAACCGCAAGGCGCAGGTCTTTGATATTTGGTATGAAGCTTCATCTAGTGGACCCCTACGAAGATTGTTCAAATTATAGTGCTGGGCCAAAAATGCCCCCGCCCCGGGGCCTTTTGGTTTTACATGGGCTTATATAGGGAAAATCTTTAAAAATCTTCTTCTCAGAAACCGCTAGACCCAGGTCTTTGATATTTGGTATGAAGCTTTACCTAGTGGCACCCTACCAAGATTGTTCAAATTATAGTACTGGGGCAAAAAATGCCCCCGCTCTGGGGCCCTTTGGTTTTACATGGCTTATATAGGGAAAAACCGTTAAAAATTTTCTTCTCTGAAACTGTAAGGCCCCTTTTAATATTTGGTATGAAGCTTCACCCCACAAGGCCCAGGCCCTGGGGCCAAATATGCCCCCACCCCGGGGCCTTTTGGTTTTACATGGGCTTATATAGGGAAAATCTTTAAAAGTATTCTTCTCTGAAACCGCTAGGCCCAGGTCTTTGTTATTTAGTATGAAGCTTCACCTAGTGGACCCCTATCAAGATTGTTTAAATTATAGTGCTGGGGCAAAAAATGCCCCTGCTCTGGGGCCCTTTGGTTTTACATGGGCTTATATAGGGAAAATCTTCAAAAATCTTCTTCTCTGAAACTGTAAGGCCCAGGTCTTTGATATTTGATATGAAGCTTCATCTAGTGGACCCCTACCAAGATTGTTAAAATTATAGTGCTGGGGCCAAAAATGCCCCCGCCCCGGGGCCCTTTGGTTTTACATGGGCTTATATATGGAAAATCTTTAAAAATCTTCTTCTCTGAAACAGCAAGGCCCAGGTCTTTGATATTTGGTATGAAGCTTCATCTAGTGGACCCCTACCAAGATTGTTCAAATTAAAGTGCTGGGGCCAAAAATGCCCCCGCTCCGGGGCCCTTTGGTTTTACATGGGCTTTCATAGGGAAAATCTACAAAAATCTTCTTCTCTGATACCGCAAGGCCCAGGTCTTTGATATTTGGTATGAAGCTTCATCTAGTGGACCCCTACCAAGGTTGTACAAATTATAGTGATGGGGTCACAAATGCCCCCGCCACACTGCCCTTTGGTTTAACATGGGCTTATATAGGGAAAATCTTTAAAAATCTTCTTCTCTTAAACCGAAAGGCCCAGGTCTTTGATATTGGATATGAAGCTTCACCTAGTGGACCCCTACCAAGGTTGTTCAAATTATAGCCCTAGGACCAAAAATGCCCCTGCTCCGGTGCCCTTTGGTTTTACATAGACATTTATATGGAAAATCTTGACAATCTTCTTCTCTGAAACCGCAAGGCCCAGGTCTTTGTTATTTGGTATGAGGCTTCAACTAGTGGACCCCTACCAAGATTGTTGAAATTATAGTGCTGGGGCCAAAAATGCCCCCGCCCCGGGGCCCTTTGGTTTAACATGGGCTTATATTGGGAAAATCTTTAAAAATCTTCTTCTCTGAAACCGCAAGGCGCAGGTCTTTGATGTTTGGTATGTAGCTTCATCTAGTGGACCCCTACGAAGATTGTTCAAATTATAGTGCTGGGGCCAAAAATGCCCCCGCCCCAGGGCTTTTTGGTTTTACATGGGCTTATATAGGGAAAATCTTTAAAAATCTTCTTCTCTGAAACCGCTAGGCCCAGGTCTTTGATATTTGGTATGAAGCTTTACCTAGTGGCACCCTACCAAGATTGTTCAAATTATAGTATTGGGGCAAAAAATGCCCCCTGCTCTGGGGCCCTTTGGTTTTACATGGCTTATATAGGGAAAAATCTTTAAAAATCTTCTTCTCTGAAACCGCAAGGCGCAGGTCTTTGATGTTTGGTATGTAGCTTCATCTAGTGGACCCCTACGAAGATTGTTCAAATTATAGTGCTGGGGCCAAAAATGCCCCCGCCCCAGGGCTTTTTGGTTTTACATGGGCTTATATAGGGAAAATCTTTAAAAATCTTCTTCTCTGAAACCGCTAGGCCCAGGTCTTTGATATTTGGTATGAAGCTTTACCTAGTGGCACCCTACCAAGATTGTTCAAATTATAGTATTGGGGCAAAAAATGCCCCCTGCTCTGGGGCCCTTTGGTTTTACATGGCTTATATAGGGAAAAATCTTTAAAAATTTTCTTCTCTGAAACTGTAAAGCCCATGTCTTTTAATATTTGGTATGAAGCTTCACCCAACAAGGCCCAGGCCCTGGGGCCAAATATGCCCCCACCCCGGGGCCTTTTGATTTTACATGGGCTTATATAGGAAAAATCTTTAAAAATATTCTTCTCTGAAACGCTAGGCCCAGGTCTTTGCTATTTAGTATGAAGCTTTACCTAGTGGACCCCTATCAAGATTGTTTAAATTATAGTGCTGGGGCAAAAAATGCCCCTGCTCTGGGGCCCTTTGGTTTTAAATGGGCTTATATAGTGAAAATCTTTAAAAATTTTCTTCTCTGAAACTGTAAGGCCCATGTCTTTGATATTTGGTATGAAGCTTCACACCACAAGGCCCAGGCCCTGGGGCCAAAAATGCGCCCACCCCGGGGCCTTTTGGTTTTACATGGGCTTATATATGGAAAATCTTTAAAAATATTCTCCTCTGAAACGGCTAGGCCCAGGTCTTTTCTATTTGGTATGAAGCTTCATCTAGTGGACCCCTACCAAGATTGTTCAAATTATAGTGCTGGGGCCAAAAATGCAGCCGCTCCGGGGCCCTTTGGTTTTACATGGGCTTATATAGGGAAAATCTTTAAAAATCTTCTTCTCTGAAACGGTTAGGCCCAGGTATTTGTTATTTGGTATGAAGCTTCATCTAGTGGACCCCTACCAAGATTGTTCAAACTATAGTGCTGGGGCCAAAAATGCCCCCGCCCTGGGGCCCTTTGGTTTTACATGAGCTAATATAGGAAAAATCTTTAAAAATCTTCTTCTCTGAAACCGTAAGGCCCAGGTCTTTGTTATTTGGTTTGAAGCTTCATCTAGTGGACCCCTACCAAGATTGTTCAAATTATAGTGCTGGGGCCAAAAATGCCCCCGCCCTGGGGCCTTTTGGTTTTACATGTGCTTATATAGGGAAAAGATTTAAAAATCTTCTTCTCTGAAACCGCTAGGCCCAGGTCTTTGATATTTGGTATGAAGCTTCATTTGGTGGACCCCTACTAAGATTGTTCAAATTAAAGTGCTTGGGCCAAAAATGCCCCCGCTCCGGGGCCCTTTGGTTTTACATGGGCTTACATAGGGAAAATCTTTTAAAATTTTCTTCCCTGAAACCGCAAGGCCAAGGTCTTTGATATTTGGTATGAAGCTTCACCTAGTGGACCCCTACCAAGATTGTTCAAATTATAGCCCTGGGGCCAAAAATGCCCCCGCCCCAGGGCCCTTTGGTTTTACATGGGCTTATATAGGGAAAATCTTTAAAAATTTTCTTCTCTGAAACCGTAAGGCCCATGTCTTTGATATTTGGTATGAAGCTTCACCCCGCAAGGCCCAGGTCCCCCCCCCCCCAGCCCCAGGGCCAAGATTGTTCAAATTATAGCCCTGGGGCCAAAAATGCCCCCGCCCGGGGCCCTTTGGTTTTACATGGGCTTATATAGGGAAAATCTTTAAAAATCTTCTTCTCGTTAACTGCAAGGCCAAGGTCTTTGATATTTGGTATGAGGCTTTATCTAGTGGACCCCTACCAAGATTGTTCAAATTAAAGTGCTGGGGCCAAAAATGCCCCCGCCCCGGGGCCTTTTGGTTTTACATGGGCTTATATAGGGAAAATCTTTAAAAATCTTCTTCTCTGAAACAGCTAGGCCCAGGTCTTTGATATTTGGTATGAAGCTTTCCCTAGTGGACCCCTACCAAGATTGTTCATATTATAGTGCTGAGGCAAAAAATGCCCCCGCTCTGGGGCCCTTTGGTTTTACATGGGCTTATATAGGGAAAATCTTTAAAAAATTTCTTCTCTGAAACCGTAAGGCCCATGTCTTTGATATTTGGTATGAAGCTTCACCCAACAAGGCCCGGCCCCCCCCCCCAACCAAGGGCCTTTTGGCTTTACATGGGCTTATGTAGGGAAAATCTTTAAAAATCTTCTTCTCTGAAACAGCTAGGCCCAGGTCTTTGATATTTGGTATGAAGCTTTCCCTAGTGGACCCCTACCAAGATTGTTCATATTATAGTGCTGAGGCAAAAAATGCCCCCGCTCTGGGGCCCTTTGGTTTTACATGGGCTTATATAGGGAAAATCTTTAAAAAATTTCTTCTCTGAAACCGTAAGGCCCATGTCTTTGATATTTGGTATGAAGCTTCACCCAACAAGGCCCAGCCCCCCCCCCCCCCCCCCAACCAAGGGCCTTTTGGCTTTACATGGGCTTATGTAGGGAAAATCTTTAAAAATCTTCATCTCTGAAACCGCAAGGCCCAGGTCTTTGATATTTGATATGAAGCTTCACCTAGTGGACCCCTACCAAGATTATTCAAATTATAGCCCTGGGGCCAAAAATGCCCCCGCTCCAGGGACCTTTGGTTTTACATAGACTTATATATGGAAAATCTTGAAAAATCTTCTTCTCTGAAACCGCAAGGCCTAGGTCTTTGATATTTGGTATGAAGCTTCATCTAGTGGACCCCTACCAAGATTGTTCAAATTATAATGCTGGGGCCAAAAATGCCCCCGCCCCGGGGCCCTTTTGTTTTACATGGTCTTATATAGGGGAAATCTTTAATAATCTTCTTCTCTGAAACCACAAGGTCCGGGTCTTTGATATTTGGTATGAAGCTTCATCTAGTGGACCCCTACCAATATTGTTCAAATTTTAGTGCTGGGGCCGAAAATGCCCCCGCCCCGGGGCCTTTTGGTTTTTCATGGGCTTATATAGGGAAAATCTTTAAAACTCATTTTCTCTGAAACCGCTAGGCCCAGGTCTTTGGTATTTGGTATGAAGCGTCACCTAGTGGACCCCTACCAAGATTGTCCAAATTAAAGTGCTGGGGCAAAAAATGCCCCCGCTCTGGGGCCCTTTGGTTTTACATGGCTTATATAGGGAAACTCTTTAAAAATCTTCTTTTCTGAAACCACAGGGCCCAGGTTTTTGATATTTGGTATGAAGCTTCACCTAGTGAACCCCTACCAAGATTGTTCAAATTATTGCCCTGGGGCCAAAAATGCTCCCGCTCCGGGGCCCTTTGGTTTTACATAGACTTATATAGGGAAAATCTTTTAAAATTTTCTTCCCTGAAACCGCAAGGCCAAGGTCTTTGATATTTGGTATGAAGCTTCACCTAGTGGACCCCTACCAAGATTGTTCAAATTATAGCCCTGGGGCCAAAAATGCCCCCGCCCCAGGGCCCTTTGGTTTTACATGGGCTTATATAGGGAAAATCTTTAAAAATTTTCTTCTCTGAAATCGTAAGGCCCATGTCTTTGATATTTGGTATGAAGCTTCACCCCGCAAGGCCCAGGTCCCCCCCCCCCCCAGCCCCAGGGCCAAGATTGTTCAAATTATAGCCCTGGGGCCAAAAATGCCCCCGCCCGGGGCCCTTTGGTTTTACATGGGCTTATATAGGGAAAATCTTTAAAAATCTTCTTCTCGTTAACTGCAAGGCCAAGGTCTTTGATATTTGGTATGAGGCTTTATCTAGTGGACCCCTACCAAGATTGTTCAAATTAAAGTGCTGGGGCCAAAAATGCCCCCGCCCCGGGGCCTTTTGGTTTTACATGGGCTTATATAGGGAAAATCTTTAAAAATCTTCTTCTCTGAAACAGCTAGGCCCAGGTCTTTGATATTTGGTATGAAGCTTTCCCTAGTGGACCCCTACCAAGATTGTTCATATTATAGTGCTGAGGCAAAAAATGCCCCCGCTCTGGGGCCCTTTGGTTTTACATGGGCTTATATAGGGAAAATCTTTAAAAAATTTCTTCTCTGAAACCGTAAGGCCCATGTCTTTGATATTTGGTATGAAGCTTCACCCAACAAGGCCCGGCCCCCCCCCCCCCCAACCAAGGGCCTTTTGGCTTTACATGGGCTTATGTAGGGAAAATCTTTAAAAATCTTCTTCTCTGAAACAGCTAGGCCCAGGTCTTTGATATTTGGTATGAAGCTTTCCCTAGTGGACCCCTACCAAGATTGTTCATATTATAGTGCTGAGGCAAAAAATGCCCCCGCTCTGGGGCCCTTTGGTTTTACATGGGCTTATATAGGGAAAATCTTTAAAAAATTTCTTCTCTGAAACCGTAAGGCCCATGTCTTTGATATTTGGTATGAAGCTTCACCCAACAAGGCCCAGCCCCCCCCCCCCCCCCCCCCCCCCCAACCAAGGGCCTTTTGGCTTTACATGGGCTTATGTAGGGAAAATCTTTAAAAATCTTCATCTCTGAAACCGCAAGGCCCAGGTCTTTGATATTTGATATGAAGCTTCACCTAGTGGACCCCTACCAAGATTATTCAAATTATAGCCCTGGGGCCAAAAATGCCCCCGCTCCAGGGACCTTTGGTTTTACATAGACTTATATATGGAAAATCTTGAAAAATCTTCTTCTCTGAAACCGCAAGGCCTAGGTCTTTGATATTTGGTATGAAGCTTCATCTAGTGGACCCCTACCAAGATTGTTCAAATTATAGTGCTGGGGCCAAAAATGCCCCCGCCCCGGGGCCCTTTTGTTTTACATGGTCTTATATAGGGGGAAATCTTTAATAATCTTCTTCTCTGAAACCACAAGGTCCGGGTCTTTGATATTTGGTATGAAGCTTCATCTAGTGGACCCCTACCAATATTGTTCAAATTTTAGTGCTGGGGCCGAAAATGCCCCCGCCCCGGGGCCTTTTGGTTTTTCATGGGCTTATATAGGGAAAATCTTTAAAACTCATTTTCTCTGAAACCGCTAGGCCCAGGTCTTTGGTATTTGGTATGAAGCGTCACCTAGTGGACCCCTACCAAGATTGTCCAAATTAAAGTGCTGGGGCAAAAAATGCCCCCGCTCTGGGGCCCTTTGGTTTTACATGGCTTATATAGGGAAACTCTTTAAAAATCTTCTTTTCTGAAACCACAGGGCCCAGGTTTTTGATATTTGGTATGAAGCTTCACCTAGTGAACCCCTACCAAGATTGTTCAAATTATTGCCCTGGGGCCAAAAATGCTCCCGCTCCGGGGCCCTTTGGTTTTACATAGACTTATATAGGGAAAATCTTCTTCTCTGAAACCGTAAGGCCCATGTTTTTGATATTTGGTATGAAGCTTCACCCCACAAGGCCCAGTTACCCCCCCCCCCCCCCCTCCCTTATATAGGGAAAATCTTTAATGATCTTCTTCTCTGAAACCGCAAGGCCCAGGTCTTTGATATTTGGTATGAAGTTCATCTGGTGGACCCCTACCAATATTGTTCAAATTATAGTGCTGGGTCCAAAAATGCCCCCGCCCCGGGGCCTTTTGGTTTTACATGGGCTTATAGAGGGGAAAATCTTGAAAAATCTTCTTCTCAGAAACCACAAGGCCTAGGTCTTTGATATTTGTTATGAAGCTTCATCTAGTGGACCTCTACCAAAATTGTTCAATTATAGCCCTGAGACCAAAAATGCCCCCGCCTCGGGGCCCTTTGGTTTTACATAGACTTATATAGGGAAAATCTTTAAAAATCTTCTTATCTGAAACCACAAGGCCTAGGTCTTTGATATTTGGTATGAAGCTTCATCTTGTGGACCTCTACCAAGAGTGTTCAAATTATAGCCCTGGGGCCAAAAAATGCCCCCGCTCCGGGGCCCTTTGGTTTTACATAGACTTATATAGGAAAATTTTGAAAAACCTTCTTCTCTGAAACCAGAAGGCCTAGGTCTTTGATATCTGGTATGAAGCTTCATCTAGTGGACCTCTACCAAGATTGTTCAAATTATAGCCCTGAGAACAAAAACGCCCCTGTCTGGGGGGCCCTTTGGTTTTACATAGACTTATATAGGGAAAATCTTTAAAAATCTTCTTCTGTGAAACCACAAGGCCTAGGTCTTTGATATTTGGTGTGAAATTTCATCTAGTGGACCTCTATCAAGATTGTTCAAATAATAGGCTATTAGCCCTGGGGCCAAAAATGCCCCCGCCCGAGACCCTTTGGTTTTACACAGACTTATATAGGAAAATCTTTAAAAATCTTCTTCTCTGAAACCACTAGGCCCATGCCTTTGATATTTGGTATGGAGCTTTATCTAGTGGACCTCTACCAAGATTGTTCAAATTATAGCCCCTGCCCCAGGGCCCTTTGGTTTTACATAGACTTATATATAGAGATAATCTTTGAAAATTTTCTTCTCTGAAACAGCAAGGCCCAGGTCTTTGATATTTGGTGTAAAGCTTCATCTAGTGGACCTCTATCAAGATTGTTTAAATTATGGCCCTGAGGCCAAAAATGCCCCCGCTCCAGGGCCATTTGGTTTTACATAGGCTAATGTAGGGAATATCTTTAAAAAATCTTCTTCTCTGAAACCCCATGGCCAGGGTCTTTGATATTTGGTGTGTAGCTTCATCTAGGGGACCTTTGCCAAGATTGTTCAA
Source organism: Lucinisca nassula (assembly GCA_963580285.1). NCBI lineage: Eukaryota > Metazoa > Mollusca > Bivalvia > Lucinida > Lucinidae > Lucinisca > Lucinisca nassula. The sequence continues at coordinate 1,869,963 of OY757012.1, forward strand.
ATTATAGCCTTTGTTGATATTTGGTATGAAGCTTGACCTCTTTAGACCTCCCTCAACATTATGCACATTGTAGCCCTGGGGTCAATAATGGCCCTCCCCGAGGCCCACTTGTTACTCTATCATATGGATCAGATCAGCGATCCAGGGCCATCATGGCCCTCTTGTTCCAGTTACATCCTCTTGAGCGTAAAAAAAACTTATAATCGGGAAAACAACGTCCCCACTTTTTCTCAGCCATTTCTGATCCGATCTTCATCAAACTTGCAGATAACCAGGAGGGCCTTACAGTCTACTTCGAATTCAAATTTCGGCTACACGGGACAAACAGCTTTGGAGTTACCTGCCCTTGAGCATAAATATAAGTGAAAAATGGTGTCTCCAGCTATTCTCAGCCGTTTTGTGATCTGATCTTTTAGTAACTTTTCATAAACTAGGACAAGCATAAAATCTCGGAAGAGTTTGAATTTGGTTTGAATCTGACCAGCGGTTTTCCAGTTACATCCCCTTGAGAGCGTGAAAAACTTTCCCACAGACTTATAATGGAGAAAACGACGTTTCCACTTTTTCTCAGCCATTTCTGATCCGATCTTCATCAGACTTGCAGATAATCAGGAGGGGCTTACAGTCTATGCAGAGTTCGAATTTGGGCTGCACGGGACCAACAGCTTTGGAGTTACCTGTCCTTAAGCATAAATTTAAGTGAAAAATGGTGTCTCCAGCTTTTCTCAACCATTTATGATCTGGAGTTAGCTACCCTTGAGCATAAATATAAGTGAACAATGGTGTCTCCAGCTTTTCTCAGCCGTTTACGATCTGATCTTTTTGTAACTTTTCATAAACAAGGACAAGCATAAAATCTCGACTAGTTCAAATTTGGTTTGAATCTGATAATTGGTTTTCCAGTTACATCCCCTTGAGCGTGAAAATTTTTCCCAAAGACTTATAATGGGGAAAATGACGTCTCCACTTTTTCTCAGCCATTTCTGATCTGATCTTCATCAAACTTGCAGATAACCAGGAGGGGCTTACAGTCTACGCAGAGTTCGAATTTGGGCTGCAGGGGACCAACAGCTTTGGAGTTACCTGCCCTTAAGCATAAATTTAAGTGAAAAATGGTGTCTCCAGCTTTTCTCAACCATTTATGATCTGATCATTTTAGCTCACCCGAGCAGAAGGCTCACAAGGTGAGCTTATAGTATAGGCAGGCATCCGGCATCTGTCCGTCGTCCGTCAGTCGTCAACACCTTTGAACTTGAATATCTTAGTGACTAGCTGGCCAATCCCAAATTTTATGTGCAGCATCACTGGGTTAGGGGATTGACTGCATTAGGTTTTGGACCAGTTTTGATCAGAACTGTGGTTGTCATGGAAACAAGAAGGTTCCATAGACTTATTATGGGGAAAACGATGTCTCCACTTTTTCTCCGCCATTTCTGATCTGATCTTCATCAAACTTGCAGATAACCAGGAGGAACATATAGTCTACATAGAGTTCGAATTTCAGCTGCATGAGACAAACAACTTTGGAGTTACCTGCCCTTGTTTATTAATTTGATGTTTAACATCCCTGTTGGCACAGTGTAGGTCATTTTGGAGACGTTGCTTCTAGTTTTGTGGGATTTTTTCCCGACATCGAGATGAAATTATATCTAAAGCCCTTTCCACCCAATGAAACCAATAGGGTCATTATGCATGGACGGTCCAACTGGCACCAGTTTTCCTGGGCAGGCTTAGAACCTGTTTACCAGTACTCATGTGTGGTTGGTTCCAGCTCTGCATAGAAGCACCATGTAGCCCAGTCTATTTCTTCAAGCCCCGATGGGCATTCTTAAAACATCATTAATGATTTTCTGGTACACAGGTGAGCGATATAGGGCCATTTGGCCCTCTTGTTTAATTTATATATGCAACACACACAAAAGGGCATTGGAAAACAGTGCAAGTCTGGCATATGATCAGGGTCTGCTCTGTTTTGCCAAAACTTCCGTCATTTTCTGAATAGATTTCTTATATAGTAACTTAACCTGCCACACAGAGTCCTGCTATATAGGGAGGAAGATTCTCTTTAGTTCAAAATAGGTTGATGGCGATTGTAGGTTAGAGGTGTCATGGGTAGATGGCATGGGTGAGGCTGATCTTACAAAGTAGTAAAGCAGGCCAAAAAATGTCCATTGTACTGGCTAACAGCTTATATACAAGCATGCCAAGGTTGTTAAACTCCAAACAAAGAAAGAAGAAATATATGGATTTTGATTAAAAAAAAGAAATTATGAATGCTGCAAAGGGGTATAGCTGAGTCAACCATTTCCAAAAATATTTTTGTCTCTTTGTCAGTAGGGGTCTGTATTTAAAGGAAAGACTTTGCTTATGAAAGTTTCAGCAGAAATAGCATATTTGGCATGTTAAATATAGACGATATGTTAGTTAACATTATCAATAACTTTAAACAACTCAATGCAGGTGTATTCACGCTTGTGTTGAGAATACATATATGATTAACTGTACCAGCATTAGATATGCCAGCCTTGGTAGCTCTGTTGGATCAGGAGGACGTGGGTACGATACCTGCAGGGGTCGGCAGCATTCTTACGTGGAGATTGATCATGAAATCTTTTCTACGTCATTCTCTCCCTTCAACTGATTCAAGAAGGGCAGTTGTCAGTTTCTGGCGAAAGAACGTACACGGTACTGGTAGCCGCTTATGTATAAGCCTGCCCAGGAAAAGTGTGGATAGGTAACCCGACCGGCTCAAAATGACCTAAAAATAGTGTTGACTGGGCTGTTAAGCTCCAATACAAACAAACAAAACCAGTATTGGATGTGCACGGTGTTGACAAAAAGTCACAATAAATGACTCTTGAAGATATATGAACAACAGGTATGTGTGGAAATGACTGACATGGGTTCCTATCACCCACTACATATTATAACTCATTACAAAAACATGCCTAATTAAATATATTGGTAAAATTTTACCACCAAAAATGAAATTTTCCAGATAAAAATCATAATTTTTTCATATTTCTGCTCAAAACATAGATTGTGGGTAGTCGTTAGAACCGCCTCGACGAGGCGATTCTAACGAGTACCCACGATCTCTGTTTTTGAGCAGAAATAAGAAAAATAATGTATACCCGTGTAAACCCCAGTTTTTGTCGCGCCTGCTATTAGCATGGCGCGATATAGGCGCCCGGTTTTCCGTCCGTTCGTTCGTTCGTCCGTCTGTCCGTTTGTCAAGGCGTCAACATTTGCGACCACCCTAGCGTTCACCCTGAGGTTCAAGTTTATTTCTCAAGAACTATAAGAGCTTCATTAATGATACTTGGTACAAACTTGTATCTGGGGATGACAACTTACATGCAAGCATCCATATTTGACCTTGACCTACATTTCATGGTTCACTGACTTGTAAAATATTGCGACCACCCTAGCGTTCACCCTGAGGTTCAAGTTTATTTCTCAAGAACTATAAGAGCTTCATTAATGATACTTGGTACAAACTTGTATCTGGGGATGACAACTTACATGCAAGCATCCATATTTGACCTTGACCTACATTACATGGTTCACTGACTTTGTAAAATATTGCGACCACCCTAGCGTTTACCCTGAGGTTCAAGTTTATTTCTCAAGAACTATAAGAGCTTCATTAATGATACTTGGTACAAACTTGTATCAAGGTATGGTAACTTAAATGCAAGCATCCATATTTGACATTGACCTATATTTCATGGTTCACTGACTTTGTAAAATATTGCGACCACCCTAGAGTTCACCCTAATTGTCAAGTTTATTTCTCAAGAACTATAGGAGCTGCATTAATGATACTTGGTACAAGCTTGCATTTAAGAATGGAAACTTTTGTGCAAGCATCTATGTTTGACCTTGACCTACATATCGTGGTTGGGTGACTTTGCGCCCCCACAGGCGCGACATAGCCTTCGGCGGAATTCTTGTACTATATAAAAGTGGGGTTTGAAGGGGTCAAAATTATATAGGCGTGTTTTGGGTAATGTCCAGAAAAAGGAGGTAGTACTAGGATAATTTAGGGATAACATTTTTTCATTTCTTGTTTGAAACAAACATTGTGAATATTTGTTAGAATACTCTCCTAACAAGAACATGTACCCACAACACGCCAAGTTCTGCAACGGAAGGTCAGGTGGTTTTTCTCCGGGTACTATGGTTTTTGCCCACCTCTGATTAAAGATCAGCTCGATATGAGTGAAATAATCTTGAAAGGGCCATAAAACCCAACCCCCCCCCCCCAAAAAAAAATGTACCCACAACAATTGTTTTAACATTTTGATAAAAAAAGTTATGAATAATTGTCCCCAGAATAATCCTTATTTCTCCTCTTATCTGGAGCTATGGACACGTACATCAGGGGCCAGTTGGTAAAAAACAAACGGTGTCATTAGCTAATGTATAAACCCCATTGGCTTGATTGGTTGACAAGGCATGAGATGTCATTTCATCTCAATGTTGGGTAAAAGTCCCACAAAATTGGAAACAACATCTCCAAAATGACCTATACAGTGTTGACCGGGGCGTCAAATTTCAAATCAAACAAACAGACATTAGTTAACGTATCATTTAAACTTAGATCATTTAATATGCTAAATCTTTGCTGAAAAAATGAAAGCAGCTTTTGCAAATGCAAAAACTGCTTACATTTTTGCAGCAAAAATACATGTACTAGAGAATTAGATATTATACTTACTAGAACAGTTAACAATTTGACCACTAATGAGCATTATACTTACTAGAACAGTTAACAATTTGACCACTAATGAGCATTTTACTTACTAGAACAATTAACAATTTGACCACTAATGAGCTCAGTAAGCTAACAATGCATTGAACAGCTGGCCCATGGTGAGACGTATTTTCTTCTTCTGTTGTTGTAGGTAGGAGACATATTTGTAAGCTTTGACCCTGAGCCCCTGGGAACAGCATCTCTAGCTCAGGTTCATAAAGCTGTCACCAAAGATGGTCAAGTCCTTGCTGTCAAAATACAACATCCCAAAGTGAAAGCCCATTCATTTGTTGATATCAAAACCATGGAGGTTAGTGTTTTAATCTTAGTCCTGTTAAACCAGGGTATACTCTCAAAACCATAGAGGTTACTGTTTTTTACCCATAGAATGCCAATCACAACAATAATATTGTCATCTGCTTTGTCGTTTGCTGGTGAGTTTCAAAGTCATTGTTGAAAACAGTGTAGACCACACTCTTTGCCTATAACAGTATATGCAAAAATGCAAGACGATTCAGCAGACGACATAAGCAGACCACATTTTTGAGATGCTGTCTTTCTTGCCAGCTTAACCCATTGTAGGGGGTAACCCCTAAAGGGGTGCCATGGCAAACAGTGCAGGCCCAGGTCAGACGCCACAGAATGTGGCGTCTGACCTGGGCTTGCACTATTTGCTCACAGAATTTTTCATCAAAAATAGAATAAAAACGAAAAATAGGCCTATCACCCCTGTATGACAAATGGACTTGTTCAACATATTATGTCAGTGGAAGAGTCCATTATACAATGGGTTAAGGGTTTAATCTTATCCTACTGAGCCAGGATATGCTCTGCCTTTTGCAAGCAGTGTAGATACAGATACATCTGATCATTATCTTCACTGTTTGACATTCATTTTGTGAATAAATTGGAATAAATAACATCAGGTTTGTAGGAATAAATAACATCAAGTAATTTGATTGGTTGAAAATCAAAAATGGGTGTAGCTGAATAAATTTATTTAGCATGATAAGGGTTAAAACTCAAGATATATTCCACAGCAGAAGTACAGAAACTATTGACACCAAACAGAATTAAGACCACTTCGCAACTTATATTTTCAAAAGAAAACTTTATTATTAATTAATATCCATAATTAAGACCATAATTAGCACTTTACTCGTGAGACCCAAGTGTTCTATGAGAACCAAGGTAAGTTCTGTTTATTTGACCCTTATCCACCTGAAAAAATTAATTAAGCCACACCCATTCTGGTTGTCACCAAATCAAAAAACTTGATCAAATGTTTAATTCAAATTTGTAAACCAATTAACAAAAAGTGTAGATCCTGATCAGATGGCTTCTTCAGAAGCCATCTGATCTGGATCTATGCTGTTTGCAAAGGTAGGGGTTTTCATGTGCAGCGGGATAAGGATTAAGTAATTTTGGCTCTCATATCGTGCAATAAATAGAGGATCTTACCTGAGTGTTCATGTGTTATTGAATTTATTAAACGAGTTGAGGAAAAGGGATAAAATGCGAGGCTGTGCCGAGCATTTTATCCTTTTCCTCAACGTGTTTAATAAATTCAATAATACATGAGCATGAATGCAAGATTCTATTTATCATATGACATTTAAAATGCATTTTATTCACGATTGTTTACAAAAATATCAATATTCTGCCATTAGTAAACGCGACGTCGCTAAGGACGCCATACATGTAATGTTACGGGACGTATCTAGCTAATTTGCATATTAAATCCACTAGTGGATTATCGAAAATATTACATGGCGTTATTACACTCTCAGACGCGCCGTCATAGGATAAAGATGTTAAATTTATTGCACAATGTTCTGTTACAGTATATGCCTATATTTTAAGCATAAATGATTCAATTCATATGCCAACCTTTTTGCAAAATAATTCACCTACCATGAAGTCTTCATATGGACATAAATTAATGTATATCATATGTTCTTCATCATTGGTGTATTAGTGTATGTTTTCAAAATTTTTACCCTTGTCCTGCTGAGCCCGGATATGCCTTATTTTTCAAACAATGAAGATCCAGATCAGATGGCTTCTGAAGAAGCCATCTGATCAGGATCTACATTGTTTGTCATTCAGATTGTGAATTTGTTGCAATAATTTGCATCAAGTAATCTGATTGGTTGTTAATCAGTAGTGGGTGTGGCATATTTAAATATTCAGCAGAACAAGGGTTAACAAATTACTCGTTGTAGCGGCAGAATTTGTTCCCTTACAGTTTACCATTATAAAGACTTTGTGCTATGAACAAGCTCAATAAGTGGTATGAAAGGGAATAAAGGCTGCTGTTTCCCCTTAATGACTCAAAGAAACAAATGTTGTGGAGATTTGTTAGCACCGATACTTAAAAAATGTCCACAACATTGGTTTCTTGTAGTATTAGATTACCAGAATCTCACATGATAAGGATTCGATGTAGGCATTTCCAACTTGATGAGGGATGCCTTTATTAGCCACCCCTATATTAATTACATTGTAGTGCATTAACCTGATAAAGTTACACTATCTCAGGACACGTGAGCTTTATCAGGCCAACTTGACATTGCACTTTTATGAAAGTGCGGAATTACTAGAAAAATTGACAGAAATGTTATTACTGGAAAAAAATGGAAAAATTACTTATTAAATATCACAGGAAAAAATATAATCAGCTGATACAAAATATATCGACCACCGGAATGTTGGGACCTACTGAGGACCATCGATAGCTGATCGAAATTTGCTAATTAAACGAGTGTACAATGGGATACACTGTTAAATAGTATACCGGATTCATGTCAATTGATATCAAGTTTATCAGGCTCGGCTTGGAGAACGCATGTAGAATCGCTTGGCAAGCCTTGCGATTCTACAAGGGTTCTCGAAGCCTTGCCTGATAAACTTGATATCAAAAGATACGAACCTGATATTCTCTGTGTACCAATCAGAACTGAGGCCTTGAGGTAAGGATTTATTCCATTGAATTTGTCATTATAACAAGTTATGTATAGTAGAACTTCGTCGGCTCGAACACTGATGGCTCGTTTCCCATGGCTGGGTCGAACTCGTACTTGAGCCCCTAGGGAAATCCTCAAGATAAGAAAGGGTGGGGGATGATTAGGGAGATTTTAGTCTTTTATCTTGCAAATGTGAGCTGTGAGGCGATTCTAATGAGCACACACAGCAAACATTTTCATTATCTAACATCGAAAGATGTTCAAAAGTATCTTGTTATGCCTCTTCACAGTGACCTTCAGTGGCTCGAACTACCGCTGTCTCGAATAAATTTTCATGGTCCCAAAGGGGTTCGAGCCATCGAAGTTCAACTGTAAGTTGTTCTAACAAATCTCAGTATAAAGAGGGTTGACTACAGTGCATGCAGGCAAGAGCCTGTCTTTATCTTCCCCTGACACAGTTTGTATGCTATCTTTATCTTACTAGATCAGTATTCTGTTTATTTCTTACTTCAGTTTTTGATTCACAGAGTGGCGTGGGTATTCCCAGAATTCCAGTATCTCTGGCTGGCTGAAGAGACAAAGAAAAATCTACCTCTTGAGTTAGACTTCCTGCTTGAAGGACAACACTGTGAGAGGGCGGCAAGGAATTTTAAAAAGTTTTCTTTTCTCAAGGTGAGCTGCTTATTATTACTCTTGTTATATCAAACTTCAATGGCTCGAACACCTTTGGGACCATGAAAATCTGTTCGAGACAGGGGTAGTTCGAGCCTCTGAGGGCTACTGCCAGGAAGCATAACGACACACTTTAGGACATCTTTTCAGTGTTCTATAATGAAAAATGTATGCTGTATATACTCATTAGAATCGCCTCATCGAGGCGATTCTAATGAGTACACAGTATACATTTACATACATTGTATTAGATAAAAGACGAAAATATCCTAAATTTTACCCTCCCTATTTCTTATGCAGAGATATTCCATAGGGACTCAATAACGGGTTCGACTCAGCCATGGTAAACGAGCCATCGTTGTTCGAGCCATCGAAGTTCCACTGTATATCAAACTTTTCATTATTGAAAAACAATGCCCAAGGGGAAAAATACCTAGGCTCATTTTTTCAAAGTATTGTTAGCTTAATGAGCTTGTAAATGGTCAACATATTAACTGGCCCCAAGGTTATAAAACTTTTTTCATTTTTTCATACTCAACTCAACTGAGCATGAAACTTGTAGTGCTCATAAAAATTAAAATACTAAGAAGTTGAGTGATTTTTCTTTCTCACATAGCAGAGAATTTTATTTGTCCTGCTCACAAATTTTAAAATGCCAACAAAAATTTGATAAAATTTCTTGCTCACGTTCACAATGTATGTTAAAGAGACATGTACATATATTTTTCTGAAGTGAATGTTTTTTGTAGGTACCCGAGATTCACTGGGATTTGTCAAGTGAGAGAGTGCTGACAATGGAGTATTGTGAAGGTGGGAAGGTTGATGACAGAGAGTACATGGAGAAACATAATATCTCAGTTAATGAGGTGAGTATATAAGAGGTGGGCCATGGTCTTGAAAATTAATTATAGATTTATTGATGCGTGGATCGTGGGGTGCTATTGCTATAAATTACACATAGATCTGATAATGTTAATTGCAATAATTGGCCATTGAGGCATGACAGTCATCCTACAATAATCAGTTGGAGAAATGAAAAAATATGGAAGGCATAAAAGACACTGAATCTGGTTCATGTGACCATCATCTACTTTTGAGAATTCTATGTGGCATGAAAAAAGACTTGAAATATTGTGTGTTTGAAGCAAGAAAATTGATTTCCACTGTTTATTTACAGGTGCAACCACAGAAACATAATGAACAAAATACGAGGACTGTTCAAATATGAATGCAAGTAGAACATTTTCTCATGCACTAATGCGAAAATCACCTGGAAATAAATAACACAGCGTAGAAAAACATTTTACCTATACATTGATGCCAAAATTTTTAAAATCCGTCCACTTTAGCCATGTATATGGTTCGATAAACACTGTCAACTCTTGTATCCTAATACAAAAACATGGTTGGAAGAAGGTCAGAGTACGCCGTTGAAATACGGTCCTATATTAAGAATCGTTGTATTCTTGGTATATGGTGCAAAGACATTTTTGATGAAATATATTCGGTTTATGGGCATAATGAAATGTCTTTTCCGACAGTTTTTCGTTGGTGTAAGAAATTCAGCTGTGGGCTAGGCTCAACAGAAGATGCACCACATGATTGTCAGACGAAAAGAGCAACATCTGCCAAGATGGTTGCTAGAGTGAAAGAAATAGTTGCTACCGATGCACGATACCCCACTAGGCAAATAGCTAGTATGGTTGGCATCTCATTAGGAGCAGCTCATACAATTCTGAAACGGGATTTGAAAAAGCCCCCGCCCATAGGGGCTTGAAGAAATATATGGGCTGCATGATGCTTCCACGCAGAGCTAAATCCGGCCCGCACACTAGTACTGGTAAACCGCTTAGAGGATCTAAGCCTGTCCAGGAACCGGGGTGCGAGGCGGACCGTCCATGCTAATAAACCCTATTGGTTTCATTGGGCGGCAGGGCTTGAGATGTCATTTCATCTCAATGTCGGGTAAAAGTCCCACAAAATTGGAAGCAACATCTCCAAAATGACCTTTACAGTGTTGACGGGGACGTTAAACCTCAAATCAAACAAAAACAAAACGGGATTTGAAAATGAGAAAGATCTGTGCTAGATTGATTCCCCATCTGTTGACAGATGAGCAGAAAAAGACACGCGTTCAGTGCGCCAAGAAGTTGCTTAAAAAGTTTCCAAATTACAATGCACAGTCTTTCGCTAATGTCGTCACAGGTGACGAGACATGGGTTCACTTTTTTGAGCCAAAACGAAAGGTTCAGAACAAAATATGGGCAACAAAGTATTGCAAAAGACCATGCATTGCAAAGCGGACCATGAGCGTCAAGAAGGTAATGTATGCCATATTTTTTTCAAATCAGGGCCCTGCTAAAAAGGCAAATCTGTAAATGCGAAGTTTTACAAGAATAAAGTTCTTCGAAAATTGAAGAAATATTTCAAAGAACAAAGACCCGCAACTGGTTTGGCCAATGTCAGATTGCTACATGACAATGCATCATCGCACAAGGCGTTCATTGTGCAAGACTATCTGAAGCAGGAAAAGGTTGTTGAACTCCCTCACCCCCCGTATTCCCCTGACCTTGCCCCGTGTGACTTTTTTTTTGTTCCCGCGGCTGAAAAAAATACCTTTCTGGTCGAAAATTTGTACAGCGCACACCTCGGTTCTGCAATATTCCAGTGCCTTCATAGTATACCTCGAAAAGACTACGAAAATGCATTCAATGATTGGATCAGAAGACTGAAAGTTTGTATATCTGTTAAAGGGGAATACTTTGAGGGGACAAAATAATTTTTTCATCGAAATCTATCACGGAATCATTTTTATGTGCTTAGTTGCATTCATATTTGAACAGTCCTCGTAGGTTTCATGTGAAACAATGATCTCAATTTGCTGTGCTTCCCTTAACCCTTAAGATGCCAAGAAAAACTGCCTATGAAAATGTCATATGTTGTCTGCTGAATCTCCTTGCATACTTTTTATCCCCAGACCGAATAGGTTCGGGGGATATAGCGATCAGCCTGGCGTCCGTCCATCTGTCTGTCGGTCCGGTTGTCCGTCAATCTGTCCGTCTGCAGACGCAACCTTGTGATGGCCATAACTCCAGTACCCTTTGAGATTCATTGATGGTTCTTGGCACAATTGTTCACAAGGCTAAGACGGCATGTCATGTGCCAGAACTAGAACTCTGGCTGCCATAGTTTTTTTGTTTATCTCCCCTTTTAATAAAATAGAAAGACTACCATGTGATGGCCATAACTCCCAATACCCTTTGAGATATATTGATGGTACCTGGCACAGTTGTTCACAAGGCTGAGACGGCGTGTCATGTTGTGCAAGAACTGCAACTCTGGCTGCCATGGTTTTTGAGTTATATCCCCTTCAAATAAATTAGAGTGACTATCTTGTGATGGCCAAAACTCCAATACCCTTTGAGATATATTGATGGTACCTGACACAGTTGTTCACAAGGCTGACACGGCATGTCATTTGCAAGAATTACAACTCCGGGTGCCATGGTGTTTTAGTTATCTCCCCTTCCAATAAAATAGAATCACTACCTTGTGATGGCGATATCTTCAATAGTCATTGAGATATATTGATGGTACACGTACAGTTGAACATGAGGTTAAGCAGGCACAACTCTGGGTGCAAGGGTATTTGAGTTATCTCCCCTTCCAATATAATTGTATGACCACCTTATGATCATTATACCTACAATACGCTTTGAGACATATTGATTGGATTGAGATGTACATGAGGTTAAGCAGGTATGTCATGCGCAAGAATTACAACTTTGGGTGCCCTGGTTTTTTAGTTATCTCCCCTGACAATTTAACCTTGTGATGGCCATAACTCCAATACCCTTTGAGATATATTGAAAGATTTTGGCACAATTGTATACATGGTATAGTAGGCATGTCATGCACAAGAACCACAACTCTTGGTGCTGTGATATTTTGAGTTATCTCCCCTTTCAATATAACAGTACTGCCACCTTGTGATCACCATATCGGTATACATGAGGTTAAGCGGGCTTGTCATGCACAAGAACCACAATTATGAGTGCCTGGTTTAAGAGAGTTATCTCCCCTGACAGTATAATCTTGTGATGGCTTTAACTCCAATACCTTTGGGATATACTAGGGACAAAAAATAAGGGGACCCCCAAATTCAAATAGAAAGACGGGAAACTTCAATGTCACAGGGAAGGTTTATATGCAAAGGGGATCAGTATCTGGTCCATGCACCAGGAGCATCGATGCATGCACGACACCTTCAGGGCATGCTAGTGATTGTGTGATGGATTATCTCCCTTTGTATCCGTCGCCAGTCTTCTTGCAATGCTCGGCAAAGCTGTTGCAGATTGTTACAACTGTGCTGTCTGTTGTGCCCACGGCGACCCAAGACATCCCAGATGTGCCCAATAGGTGACATATCGGGGGATTTGGCTGGCCACGGCAGTGTCCTTACACCTTGTTGTCTCAGAAATTCGACAGCAACATGAGCTCGATGTGGGCGTGCGTTGTCGTCTTGGAATTAGATCTATGTAACTCTGGCCAGTCAAGTTACCATGACCGTGCAAGGTAACTTGACTGGCCAGCCTTAGGTAGATCAAATTTTTCACCCAGTGATTGCCCCATTCACCTGGCATATAGTTTATTGCACTGTCCGTTTGTGCGTTTGTAAGTCCGCACTTTTTTTGTGATTCAAACTACTTCCACATTTTTTCAACGATTGAGCTGAAACTTTGCACATGCATTCCTTGTGAGGTGAAGGGATGTCTAACACAATTTTCGCATTGGTCCTATCATATTCGAAGGAGTTACGGCCCTATCCTCAAATTGGCTCCCACGGGGGCATTGCTCACTTATTAGCTCACCTGTCACGTAGTGACAAAGTGAGCTTTTGTGATCACTTTTTGTCCGTCGTGCGTCCGTCCGTCCGTCCGTCCGTGCGTCAGTGCGTCTGTAAACAATTTCAAATAAGTATATCTCTAATACCACTTGGCCAATCTTGATCAAATTTCAAGTGAAGCATCATAAGGTAGGGGGAAAGGCTGCATAAGGTTTTTGGGCTGATCAGATTGGAATTCTGGTTGCCATGGCAACATATAGCTCCCATAGACTTGTAATGGGAAAAATTAAAAAAATCTTCTTTTCTGAAACCACAGGGCCCAGAGCTTAGATATTTAGCTTGTAACAATGTTAAGTGGTCACCTATGTAAATCCTGCCAATCATGCCCCTGGGGTCCAAATTGGCCACACCCCATGGCCCCTTAGCTCCTATAGACTCATAATGGAAAAAAAAAGCTTCAAAAATCTTCTTCCCTGAAGCCACAGGGCCTAGAGCTTAGATATTTAGCATGTAGCAACGGCAAGTGGTCACCTACATAATTCCTGCCAATCATGCCCCTGGGTTCATAATGGGCCACGCCCCAGGGCCCCCTCGCTCCCATAGACTCATAATGGATAAATGCTTCAAAAATCTTCTTCTCTGAAACCACAGGACCCAGAGCTTAGGTATTTAGCATGTAGCAACGGCAAGTGGTCACCTACATAATTCCTGCCAATCATGCCCCGGGGGTCCAAATTGTCCACACCCCGGGGCCCCTTAGCTCCCATAGACTCCTAATGGAAAAAAGCTTCAAAAATCTTCTTATCTTCTCTGAAACCATAGGGCCCAGAGCTCCGATATTTAGCTTGTAGCAACAGCAAGTGGTCATCTACATAAATCCTGCCAATCATGCCCCTGGGGTCCAAATGGGCCACACTCTGGGGCCCCTTAGCTCACATAGGCCCCTAATGGAAAAAAAATAGCTTCAAAAATCTTCTTCTGTGAAACCACAGGGCCCAGAGCTTAGATATTTAGCATATAGCAATGGCAAGTGGTCACCTACATAAATCCTGCCAATCATGCCCCTGGGGTCCAAATGGGCCACGCCACGGGGCCCCTTCGCTCCCATTGACTCTTAATGGAAAAAAGCTTAAAAAGTCTTCTTCTCTGAAACCACAGGGCCCAGAGCTTAGATATTTAGTATATAGCAATGGCAAGTGGTCACCTACATAAATCCTGCCAATCATGCCCCTGGGGTCCAAATGGGCCACGCCCTGGGGCGCCCTAGCTCCCATAGACTCTTAATGGAAAAAAAACTTCAAAAATCTTCTTCTCTGAAACCACAAGGCCCAGAGCTTAGATATTAAGCATGTAGCAACGGTAAGTGGTCACCTACATAAATCCTGCCCATCATGCCCGGGGGTCCAAATGGACCACGTCCCGGGGCCCCTTAGCTCCCATAGACTCCTAATGGAAAAAAAGCTTCAAAAATCTTCTTCTCTGAAACCACAGGGCCCAGGTCACCTACATAAATCCTGTCAATCATGCCCCTTGGGCCAGAATTTGCCACACACATGGCCCATTAGTTACCATGGATGGACTTAAAATGGAAAAAAAAACTAAAATGGAAAAAAAAAACTTGCAAAATATTCTTCTGTGCAACCATAAGGCCCAGAGCTTAAGTATTTAGCATGTAGCAACATGGAGTTGTTCCCTACATGAATCCTGCCTGAGTCTTGCCCCTGGGGTTCAAATTGGCCAAATCATGTGGCTTCTTACTTCCAATAAACTTATAATGGAAAAAAAAACTTTAAAAATCTTCTTCTCTGAAACCATGAAGTAAGGACCTTAGATATTTAGTATATAGCAACATAAAATGGTCGCCTACATAAATCCTGCCAACCATGCCCTTTGGGTCAAAATTGACCTATGGACTTATACTGGAAAAAAAAAAATCAAAAATCTTCTTCTCCAAAGCCATAAGGCCCAGAGCTCAGATATTTAGTATGTAATGTCAAGTGGTCTCCTACACTTATGATTTTCTGGTACACAGGTGAGCGTTATAGGGCGATTGGGCCCTTTTGTAGTGACAGCTCTTGGTTAATGATTGTATTTTGGGACTGACTGTAATAAAACACAAAATAAATGATCATATAAAGTGCAAAATCTTTCTCTTTGATTGTTGCTGATCAGGCCAGAATAAGAGATTATTGTCAGCTTTCACTTAAAACATGTGAATATTTTATTTTAGTTTTTCCCACTTTCCATTATGAACAAAGTATAACACCTATTTCACACAAATGGGATTCAGCAGTTAGGACCATCCCCACATGTAACAAGAATTTTTTTTTAGCTGGTAATGCCTTGTGGCTGAAATTTTGACTTTGTAGTCTTTAAGGTTTTCTATAAAAAAAACCCAAATATTTGCTACAAAAAATTAACATTTTTGAACCTTGAATGTTCAAATTTTTCAAAGTTAATTTGTATACAGAATAACTAGTAAATAAAATTGGAACAAACATTGAACTTCAATATTTTTGTGGCATTATAAATTCAATGTTGTAACTATCAAAATTTTCATGTAATAGGACTGTAAAGAGAATGCTTTCATTGCATGGGCAGCAGTGAAACTTGCTTGATGCTTCACTGCAGAGTTTCTTAAATTTCAAACCCCACACTCAGTTCCAATACAGAAACATACATAGCACTGATAACAAATTGATCTTCATGGGGGCTTCCTAGCTGAACATTGAGTCATGAAAGTTTTTGTTGGTTTGGAGTTTAATTACCAAGACAACACTATATAGGTCTTATTGAGCAGGTCAATTTACCTTACCACATTTCTCTTGTCCAGAAACTGACGACTGTCCTTCTAGAATCAGATAATTGAGAGAATGACTGTAAAAAAAGATTTCTGAAAGAATGTTGCCAACCTGTCAGGTATCCTGATCACCTGCGATACAGACTGACATCAGAGCACAACACCCCCCCCACCCACCCTGCAATCAAGAGTAAATTCTTTTCTATTGCCCTTTTGTTAGCTCACCTGTCACGTAGTGACAAGGTGAGCTTTTGGGATCACTTTTTGTCCGTCGTCCGTTGTGCGTCCGTACGTGCGTCCGTACGTGCGTCCGTAAACTTTTCTTCAAACGACATCTCCTCCTAAACCACTGATAGGATTTTGACCAAACTTCACAGGAATGATCCTTAGGTGGTCCCCTTTCAAAGTTGTTCAAATGGTTCCATTCCGTTGCACATATAGGTCACAGTAGCCAAAAATAGATTTTTTTCACCGAAAACTTAAAAATCTTCTTCTCTGAAACCACAAGGCCCAGGTCTTTGATATTTGGTATGAAGCTTCATCTAGTGGACCCCTGGCAGGAGATGATTAGTATAAGCGTTTCGCTTGTTTTCAAATCCTGTCATTGTAAATTGTACATGTACTGTTCGAATTGACTTGTCGAAATGAAATGAATAAATATTGTTTAAACCAAGCTTCATCTAGTGGACCCCTACCAAGATTGTTCAAATTATAGTGCTGGAGCTAAAAGTGCCCCCCGCGTGGGGGCCCTTAGGTTTTACATGGGCTTATATAGGGAAAATCTTGAAAAATCTTCTTCTCTGAAACCGCAAGGCCCAGGTCTTTGATATTTGGTATGAAGCTTCATCTAGTAGACCCCTACCAAGATTGTTCAAATTATAGTGCTGGAGCTAAAAATGCCCCCGCACGGGGGCCCTTTGGTTTTACATAGGCTTATATAGGGAAAATCTTTAAAAATCTTCTTCTCTGAAACCGCAAGGCCCAGGTCTTTGATATTTGGTATGAAGCTTCATCTAGTGGACCCCTACCAAGATTGTTCAAATTATAGTGCTGGGGCCAAAAATGCCCCCGCACGGGGGCCCTTTGGTTTTACATGGGCTTATATAGGGAAAATCTTTAAAAATCTTCTTCTCTGAAACCGCAAGGCCCAGGTCTTTGATATTTGGTATGAAGCTTAATCTAGTGGACCCCTACCAAGATTGTTCAAATTATAGTGCTGAAGCTAAAAATGCCCCCGCATGGGGGCCCTTTGGTTTTACATGGGCTTATATATGGAAAATCTTGATAAATCTTCTCTGAAACTGCTAGGCCCAGGTCTTTGATATTTGGTATGAAGCTTCATCAAGTGGACTCTACCAAGATTGTTCAAATTATAGTGCTGGGGCCAAAAATGCCCCCGCACCAGGGCCCTTTTGTTTTACATAGGCTTATATAGGGAAAATCTTTAAAAATCTTCTTCTCTGAAACTGCAAGGCCCAGGTCTTTGATATTTGGTATGAAGCTTCATCTAGTGGACCCCTACCAAGATTGTTAAAATTATAGTGCTGGAGCTAAAAATGCCCCCCGCTGGTTTTACATGGGCTTATATAGGGAAAATCTTGAAAAATCTTCTTCTCTGAAACCTCAAGGCCCAGGTCTTTGATATTTGGTATAAAGCTTCATCTAGTAGACCCCTACCAAGATTATTCAAATTATAGTGCTGGGGCCAAAAATGCCCCCGCACCAGGGCCCTTTTGTTTTACATAGGCTTATATAGGGAAAATCTTTAAAAATCTTCTTCTCTGAAACTGCAAGGCCCAGGTCTTTGATATTTGGTATGAAGCTTCATCTTGTGGACCTCTACCAAGATTGTTCAAATTATAGCCCTGGGGCCAAAAATGCCCCCGCTCCGGGGCCCTTTGGTTTTACATAGACTTATTTAGGGAAAATCTTGAAAAATCTTCTTCTCTGAAACCACAAGGCTTAGGTGGAATCGAGACAGTTCCCCGACAAGACAGTTCCCCGACACGTTTTTTGGAGACAGTTCCCCGACACATTTGAAGACAGTTCCCCGACACCTTTGAAGACAGTTCCCCGACACTTTTGTTCAAAGTCAAATGACCTGTGACTGATCATGATGATTATCATAATTGATAGTTATTATGTGTTCATCAATTTTCTAAAGACAATTCACCGACAGACGTTTAGAAATATTAAATTATGCGTTCATAGACAATTTTGAAGACAGCTCCCCGATGTAAAACAAAAGCTTATACCTGATACCATTATCAATAAGTTTAATGAATACACCTGAAATTAGGCGAGCTAGCATGTTCAGTTAATAAACATGCACACATTTTAACAAAACAAAAATGTCTTTTAGGAAACGCAATAGTATATTTCTAATTGTCATTTTTCCATATTATAAACATTTGAAAAATGAAGATGAGTTCAAAGTTTTCGTTTTAAATAATTATTATTAAAGTATAAGAATATTAAATAGATATCTAACGCTTTTATGCGTACAATAATAATAATTATTCGAACTGTCTTGAAATCAACGAGGAAATTTCAGGCAACTCATAAATATGGTTGCCATGGCAAGAAACGTCCAAATTATAACTTATATATCTTATCCCTAATTGCCAATTAGGTCATTAAGACTATGAATAATAGTGTCGAGGAACTGTCTTCAAAAGTGTTTGGGAACTAATTGCCAATTATGATTATCAGTCACAGGTCATTTAACTATGAACAGTAGTGTCGGGGAACTGTCTTCAAAAGTGTCGGGGATCTGTCTTCAAATGTGTCGGGGAACTGTCTCCAAAAACTGTGTCGGGGAACTGTCTTGTCGGGGAACTGTCTTGTTCCCGCTTAGATCTTCGATATTTGTTATGATGCTTCAGCTAGTGGACCTCTATAAAGATTGTTCAAATTATAGCCCTGAGACCAAAAATGCCCCCGCCATGTGGCCCTTTGGTTTTACATAGACTTATATAGGGATAATCTTTAAAAATCATCTTCTCTGAAACACAAGGCTTAGGTCTTTGATATTTGTTATGAAGCTTCAGCTAGTGGACCTCTACCAAGATTGTTCAAATTATAGCACTGGGGCCAAAAATGCCCCCGCTTCGGGCCCTTTGGTTTAACATAGACTTATATAGGGAAAATCTTGTTGTACATAGACTTCTATATGCAGGGTAAACCTTTAAAATCTTCTCTGAAACCAGAAAGCCCAGGTCTTTCATATTCGATATGAAGCTTCATCTTGTGGACCTCTACCAAGATTGTTCAAATTTTAGCCCTGGGGCCAAAATTGACCCTGCCCGGGGCCCACTTGTTATGCTTTGGATCAGGTGAGCGAACCAGGGCCCTCTGGGCCCTCTTGTGTTTTATATTAGGATCACTTTTTGTCTGTCAGCCGTGCATAAACAATTTCTTCAAGCGACATCTCCTCCTAAACCACTGATCTGATTTTGCCCAAACTTCACAGGAATGATCCTTAGGTGGTCCCCTTTCAAAGTTGTTCAAATGGTTCTGGTCCGTTGCACATATAGGTCACAGGGGCCAAAAATAGATTTTTTCACCGAAAACTTAAAAAATCTTCTTCTCTGAAACCGCAAGGCCCAGGTCTTTGATAAGATTGTTCAAATTTTAGTGCTGGGGCCAAAAATTCCCCCGCCCCAGGGCCCTTTGGTTTTACATGGGCTTATATAGGGAAAATCTTTAAAAATCTTCTTCTCTGAAACTGCAAGGCCCAGGTCTTTGCTATTTGGTATGGAGCTTCATCTAGTGGACCCCTACCAGGATTGTTCAAATTATAGTGCTGGGGCCAAAAATGCCCCCGCCCCAGGGCCCTTTGGTTTTACATAGGCTTATGTAGGGAAAATCTTTGAAAATCTTCTTCACTGAAACTGCAAGGCCCAGGTCTTTGATATTTGGTATGAAGCTTCATTTTGTGGACCTCTACCAAGATTGTTCAAATTATAGCCCTGGGGCCAAAATGCCCACGCTCCGGGACCCTTTGGTTTAATATAGACTGCAACCTAGTTATAACGCGGGTGGTGGGGTCCAAGAACCCCAACCGCGTTAGTGGTGATCACCGCGTTATAAATTTGGGGGCACCGGCAAGCCCAGATCAGACACCTCAGAAAGACGCCGCAGACATCTGATTTGGATTTACACTGTTTGATGATTTATAACGGTTCAATTATGACACTATTGTTAATCCCTGTCATATAATTGCCACCCTGCGGTGCATGTCGATAAGGTGTGAAAATATGGTCAAGTTATGTCTCTAATTTGCGTTTATTCCCCGATCATAAAATTTAATCCGCAATCAATGTAAAAATTATTTAATTGCTCCTAAGACGAGTTGCTACGACTATTCTACTACCTCGTGAATGATTATGTTTTGGCGCCAAATAGCAGACGCTTGGCGAGAAAAGTTGGAGAAAAATTTGTGTTAACACATCTGTATGCTGTTGTTGGTTATTGACACGGAGCTTACAGAAAGCACTATTTTCCACAACCGTTATGCTATCGAGAATTTTTTTTACCGTTTCCAAACAATTAATGAAAGAGATACGCCCCATTAAGATAAAACAATAGACACGTGTGGGGTTGCTGGGTCTGATGACGTCATTTACCGATCGCGTGCAGAAAAAACTGTAGCGGTGGTTTCATCTCATTGATTCGCGCCCGTCAATTGCGGACGGTCGGACAAAATCGGCCGATTCGCGTGGGGTCAATTTCGGATGCGCGGAAGTTCTATGCGCCGGATTCAAGTGTGCGGGTTGTCAAAGATCTATTTCAGCTATTCGGCCGATTCGCCCCCATCAATTTCGGACGCTGGAAAAAAAATCGGCCGGTTCGCCCCAGTAAATTTCGGATGCGCGGAAGCTCTACTATGCCACGGATTCAAGTCTGCGGCTTGTCGCAAATCTATTTCAGCGAATCGGCTGATTCGCCCCCGTCACTTTCGGACGCTCGAAAAAATCTGCCGGTTCGCCCCAGTCAATTTCGGACGCGCGGAATCTCGCCCGACGGAAAAAAATCGGGAGCCATGGAACAACCGCGTTATACTGATTTCCGCGCTTAAACGATCAGCGCTATAACGAGGTTGCAGTGTTAAGGGAAAATCTTGAAAAATCTTCTCTGAAACCACAAGGCCTAGGTCTTTGATATTTGGTATGAAGCTTCAGCTAGTGGACCTCGTCCAAGACTGTTCAAATTATAGCCCTTAGGCCAAAAATGCACCCGCCTCGGGGCCCTTTGGTTTTACATAGACTTATATAGGGAAAATCTTTAAAAATTTTCTTCTGTGAATCCACAAGGCCTAGGTCTTTGATATTTGGTGTGAAATTTCATCTAGTGGACCTCTATCAAGATTGTTCAAATTGTAGCCCTGGGGCCAAAAATGTCCCCGCACCGAGACCCTTTGGTTTTACATAGTCTTATATAGGGAAATCTTTAAAAATCTTCTTCTATGAAACTGCATGGCCCATGTCTTTGATATTTGGTATGGAGCTTCATCTAGTGGACAGTTATAGCCTTTGTTGATATTTGGTATGAAGCTTCACCTTTTTAGACCTCCCTAAACATTATGCACACTATAACCTTGGGGTCAATAATGGCCCTCCCCGGGCCCTACTTGTTACTCTATGGATCAGGTGAGTGATCCAGGGCCATCATGGCCCTCTTGTTTTGAAAATTCTGGTCAGTACAAAATATAGACTTCATTTCAGACTGGTTAATTTGAGAGAAAAGTGAACAGGAAGTCTTGGAACTTGCCTCGATGGTGAACATTTGTAGCCATTTTTCTTAGAAATTATTCTTACTTATACAGGTATCCCGAGATCTTGGTAAACTGTACAGTGAGATGATATTTGTACAAGGATATGTACATTGTGACCCCCACCCAGGAAATGTACTTGTGAACAAAACCAAAACGGGAACAAAGATAGTACTGTTAGATCATGGACTTTACCAGGTAGGTAATTAGTCCTGTTAGCTGAAATGGGAAACCCCAAAAACAGGACACCAGATTTGACTCCACATTTAGTCTTCACTGTTTACAAAAACTTCAGCTGCTTTCTTAAGGAATGGGAACACCTGGCAGATTTTTCGGTCATTTTTCAAAGGGAGACAATTTTCGAGACTTACTGTTCCTTTTTCTATAAGCCCTGTCCCACTGAAAAAGGCTTCTTCTCTTACAGGAAAGAATTTGCTCCTTAGGAGCAAATTCTTTCCTTTAAGAGTTGGCCCCTATTGACATGGGAGACAAAAATACTTTGCAGGAGTTGCCTCCCCTGAAGATGCATCCATTCCCCTTAAAAGGGACACTGCCACAAGGTGTAGTTTATCCCCAATCTTGCTACAAACAGTGTATCTTACAGAAGTAGTCATTTAATTTGACATTTAAGAAATGAACCTGGCAATTGTTTTCTTGATATTTCCTTCCTTGAAGATTTATAGTATTATGATAACACACCCATGTAACATAGTGCATTTTATCACATCTCAAAAATGGCTGCTTTCCTGATGACAGTCCTTAATATTTTTCTTACTAATACAGCAAACATAGGCTGTGGGTGCTCGTTAGAACTGCCTCATAGAGGGGGTTCTAATGAGAAGCCACAGCGTATGTATTGGACAGAAATAAGAAAAATAATTTAAAATTTTACCACCATGTACTCCAGTTTCCTCTTTATAAAGTGGGGTTTAGTAGAGTGTTCATTTCACACACTTGTTCACATGATGGCTTCCACAGAAAATACTTTGTTGTCACAGACAATGTGATAATATACAACTATTTCATACCTTTTTGGGCGACAGTCAAAACTATCAGCCCCGAGGTGCTGTGGAGCACCTGATGAACTATCGCCCGAGGGCGATAGTTCATCAGGTGCTCCACAGCACCGAGGGGCTGATAGTTTTGACTGTCGCCCTTGGAGGTATGAAATAGTTGTTTTATTACCCAACTCGTATAAAGAGTTATTTTGATCACAATAAGCAATCACTACTTTTCAAGTTGCTAGGTGATCACGTGACCATGAGATAGTTAAAACTATCTGCACCGGGCAATAGTTCAGTGCTCCGTGTGATAGTTCTCTGAAAACCGGTTCAATCCGATTTCATGCGAAAAGGTGTTAGATAGTCGAAAATGCTTAATAACTTCTTATATAGTAGGTTGCTTCATTGTGATGTTACACATGTACAAGTATATGGAAAACATAAAATGTCATTTATATGATGAGAGGAAGCTGCGACACACTATTTACAAATTTAATAAAATGATATGCTGTCTTACAGGAGCTGACTGATGAGTTCAGAATCAACTACTCTAAGTTATGGCTATCTCTGATACAGTCAGACACGGAGGGAATCAAGACTTACGCCCAGAAGTTAAATGCCGGTGAACTGTATCGTCTGTTTGCGTGTATGTTGACAGCTAGGACTTGGGACTCTATCAATGTAGGAATCAGCACAAAAGAACTAACAGAAACAGAGGTATGACAGACATTCTTTCTTACTTTCTTTCTTTCTTTCTGTCAGAAGCCTCCATGGTGTAGTGGTTACGCTACTCGCCTTGTAAACCAGGGGTCGCAGGATCGATCCCGGGCTTCTCCAGACTTTCGGATGAGTCTTTAAACCTAGGTCCCGTCTCGGTATGACCTTAGCTGTTGGTGGGACGTAAAACTCAAACACTCACTCACTCGCTCACTCTTTCTGTTTCGCCTTAACCCCAGGAGGGGACACAGGCGGTGTATTACATACACTCCAGTTTTGCAGGATGAAAGCCTACACAGTAATCATGTAATTACGGTAGGTTTCTTTAACCAGCACAGGGAATGGTTCTCCCTGTGCAGGGGGCCTCCAGTTAACGTCCCGTTCCAAAGGACAGTGCACTTTATGACATTCATCCCTGCAAATGATGCCAATGGAGTGTGTTCAGACACCGAAATTTTATCACCAGTGCAGGGGATCGAACCCGGGACTTCTAGCATCAAAGGCAAGTGCACTAACCACTGAGCTATCACGCTCCACAGACTCCAGGGTCAACAGCCCAGTTGTTTACACCATTCTTAACTTACCAAACTGGGGAAGTGGTCGAACACTGTCTTGCAAGGACAGTATAGGATACACAGATATTTGTGTACAAGGGGAATGGGAACACCTTCAGGGGAGGCAACTCCTGCAAAAGTATTTTTGTCTCCCGTGTCAATAGGGGTCAACTCTTGAAGGAAAGAATTTGCTCCTGAGGAGCAAATTCTTTCCTTTAAGAGTCGACCCCGTTTTTCAGTGGGAAAGGGCTTCTAGATAAGCAAACAGTAAGTCCCAAAAGTTGTCTCCCTTTGATAAATGGCGGAAAAATCTGCCAGGTGTTCCCATTCCCCTTAAAAACGTGAGAAGCTTTGGAATTTTCAAAAGTTTCTCACATTTTTTCAACGAAAACATTAGCTCATTAGCTTTAAAAAATGACCAGTTGTTCAAAGCTAATGAAAGTATTTGTAAACATTAAAACTGTAATAATGGGGCACATGAAATGTTAAGGCTTGAAAAATAATTTTAAATATATGGCCATCTGCTGAAAACTGTATTTCAGGTGATTGGTTAAAAATCAGATATTTTATCAAAAACAGTGTATTTGCCATATTTCTTGATAAAAAAAAATCACATTAACCAGCAGGTGAACAAGTCTGTGAAATGAACACCCCAAAACCCCACTTTATATAGAAGAAACTGGGGTTAATTGGGGTATACATTATTTTTCATATTTCTGCTCCAAGACATATACTGGTGTTACTAATTACCCGTGTATTAACTGTTCAAGTCAGTATATAAAACAAACTGTTCTACCGATTCTGATAAATTTTGTCTAGTCAAACTATTGTTTCATTCCTCCAAAGGAAATAAACAATATTTGTTTTGAAAATAAACTATAACCCCCGAAATACTTTATTTATATTGGACTACCCCTGTCACCATCTCGAATGTGCGGTGTTACTAATTACCGGTGTATATGTAAACAAATCCTGTAGAAAAGTATTTGGGTATAAGAGTCTACATGTAATGAGGTTCTGTAATGAAATAGTTTTTGGCCTTCAAAATGAAAGCAAAAACGGTCTGTTTGAAAGTTTTTTTTAGCTCACCTGAGCCTTTAGGCTCATAGGTGAGCTTATAGTATAGCCATGGTCCGTCGTCCGTCCGTCCGTCCGTCCACCATTTTCAAAGATCTTCTTCTTCTATACTGCAGGGCCAATCAAAGCCAAATTTCATATGGAGCCTCAGTGGGATGGGGGAACGAAAGTTTGTTCGCGGGGTCTGGATCACATGACCAAGATGGCCGCCATGCCCATATATGGTAAAAAGCCTTCAAAAATCTTCTTCTCCAGAACCATAAGGCCAGTGGCCTTGAAACTTGGCATGTAGCATATGGTACTCGGGCCCATCATGGTTTGTACAAATGGTGACCCTGGGTTGACCTTGACCTATTTTACAGCAATGTCAAATTTGTCGACTTAGGCTTTTGCATGGGGCAAAGTGAAAATAATGGATTTATAGGAAACTATTGAAGACAGTGTCACCAAAATTTGTAGATCAGGTAAAGTAACTGAATACATAAATGTATATGGATCAGAAAGGTCAAGGTCATTCATTGGCCTTGTTCGCAGGTCTGGATCACATGACCAAGATGGCCGCCATGCCCATATATGGTAAAAAGCCTTCAAAAATCTTCTTCTCCAGAACCATAAGGCCAGTGGCTTTGAAACTTGGCATGTAGCATATGGGCTCGGGCCCATTATGGTTTGTACAAATGGTGACCCTGGGTTGACCTTGACCTATTTTACAGCAATGTCAAATTTTCCGACTTAGGCTTTTGCATGGGGCAAAGTGAAAATAATGGATTTATAGGAAACCATTGAAGACAGTGTCAACAAAATTTGTAGATCAGGTAAAGTAATTGAATACATGAAGATATATGGGTCAGAAAGGTCAAGGTCATTCATTGGCCTTAGACCAAGGTCATTCAGGATCCATATTTCAAACATTTTTTTCTCCAAAACTGCTGAGCCAATTTAAGTAAAATTTAATATGGAGCCTTTGTGAGTTGAACAAATGAAAAAATGCCAATACAGTCTAGATCACGTGACCAAAATGGCCGTCACGCCCATATATGGTAAAAAGCCTTAAAAATTCTTCTCCTCCAGAACCGTAAGGCCAATGGCCTTGAAACTTGGCATGTAGCATATGGTACTCAGGCCCATCATAGTTTGTACAAATGGTGACCCTGAGTTGACCTTGACCTATTTTACAGCAATGTCAAATTTGCCGACTTAGGCTTTTGCATGGGAAAAAGTGAAAATAATGGATTTTTAGGAAACCATTGAAGACACTGTCACCAAAATTAGTAGATAAGGTAAAGTAGCTGAATACATGAAGATCTATGTGTAAGAAAGGTCAAGGTCATTAATTGACCTTAGACCAAGGTCACGCAGGTTACATATTTCAAACATTTTTTCTCAGAAACTACTGAGCCAATTGAAGTGAAATTCAATATGGAGCCTTTGGGAGTTGAACAAATGAAAAGCTGCCAATATGGTCTAGATCACATGACCAAGATGGCCACCACGCCCATATATGGTAAAAACACATCGAAATTCTTCTTCACAAGAACCGTAAGGCCAATGGCCTTGAAACTTGGCATGTAGCATATGGTACTCGGGCCTATCATAATTTGTTCGAATGGTGACCCTGGGTTGAACTTGACCTATTTTACAGTAATGTCAAATATGCTGACTTAGGCTTTTGCATAGGAAAAAATGAAAATAATGGATTTTTAGCTCACCTGAGCCTTTAGGCTCATAGGTGAGCTCATAGTATAGCCATGGTCCGTCGTCCGTCCGTCCGTCCATCCGTCCGTCCACCTTTTTCAAAGATCTTCTCCTATACTGCAGGGCCAATCAAAGCCAAATTTCATATGGAGCCTCAGTGGGATGGGGGAACGAAAGTTTGTTCGCGGGGTCTGGATCACATGACCAAGATGGCCACCATGCCCATATATGGTAAAAAGCCTTCAAAAATCTTCTTCTCCAGAACCATAAGGCCAGTGGCCTTGAAACTTGGCATGTAGCATATGGTACTCAGGCCCATCATGGTTTGTACAAATGGTGACCCTGGGTTGACCTTGACCTATTTTTTTTGCATGGTGCAAAGTGAAAATTATGGATTTATAGGAAACCATTGAAGACAGTGTCACCAAAATTTGTAGTTCAGGTAAAGTAACTGAATACATGAAGATCTATGAGTGATAAAGGTCAAGGTCATTCATTGGCCTTAGACCCAAGATGATCGCCATGCCCATATATGGTAAAAAATCTTCAAAAATCTTCTTCTCCAGAACCATAACGCCATTGGCCTTAAAACTTGGCATGTAGCATATGGTACTCGGGCCCATCATGGTTTGTACAAATGGTGACCCTGGGTTGACCTTGACCTATTTTTTTGCATGGGGCAAAGTGAAAATTATGGATTTATAGGAAACCATTGAAGACAGTGTCACCAAAATTTGTAGTTCAGGTAAAGTAACTGAATACATGAAGATCTATGAGTGATAAAGGTCAAGGTCATTCATTGGCCTTAGACCCAAGATGATCGCCATGCCCATATATGGTAAAAAACCTTCAAAAATCTTCTTCTCCAGAACCATAACGCCATTGGCCTTAAAACTTGGCATGTAGCATATGGTACTCGGGCCCATCATGGTTTGTACAAATGGTGACCCTGGGTTGACCTTGACCTATTTTACCGCAATGTCAAATTTGCCGACTTAGGCTTTTGCATGGGGCAGAGTGAAAGTAATGGATTTATAGGAAACCATTGAAGACAGTGTCACCAAAATTGATAGATCAGGTAAAGTAACTGAATACATGAAGATCTGTGGGTGAGAAAGGTCAAGTTCATTCATTGGCCTTAGACCCAAGATGGCCGCCATGCCCATATATGGTAAAAAGCCTAAAAAAATCTTCTTCTCCAGAACCATAACGCCAGTGGCCTTGAAACTTGGCATGTAGCATATGGTACTCGGGCCCATCATGGTTTGTACAACTGGTGACCCTGGGTTGACCTTGACCTATTTTACAGCAATGTCAAATTTGCCCACTTAGGCTTTTGCATGGGGCAAAGTGAAAATAATGGATTTATAGGAAACCATTGAAGACAGTGTCACCAAAATTTGTAGATAAGGTAAAGTAACTGAATACATGAAGATCTATGGGTGAGAAAGGTCAAGGTCATTCATTGGCGTTAGACCAAGGTCATTCAGGATCCATATTTCAGATATTTTTTTCTCCAAAACTGCTGAGCCAATTTAAGTGAAATTTAATATGGAGCCTTAATTGTCTTTCAGCCACCAAGTTTGCTGTGTGTGTTAACGAAGGCCAAGACAAGCTTCCTACGCTATACTGGTTACCAAAACTTCATAAAAAACCTTACAAAGCACGGTTTATTGCAAATTCTAGTTCTGGCACTACCACTGAACTTTCTAAATTATTAACTTCCTGTCTTACTGCTATTAAAATGCATGTAATTAAATATTGTGATAAAGTCTTTGAAAGATCAGGAAGAAATCTGTTTTGGTCTATAAAAAATTCGAATGAGGTTTTAAATAAATTGAAATCTAGACAGTTTCGTGCTTCTAGTCTGTCTACCTACGATTTTTCCTCTCTTTACACTACACTTCCTCATAATCTTATAAAAGAAAAGCTTAATGATTTAATTGAATGGGCTTTTCACAGAGAAGATTCTCTCTATCTTGCATGTAATGTCAGAAATGCATTTTTCACTTCTAAAGAGCATAAGAATTATACACTTTGGTCATGTCAGAAAGTGTGTGATGCCCTCACCTTTCTACTTGACAATATTTATATTAGATTCGGTACTAAGTTATTTAGACAAATTGTGGGTATTCCGATGGGTAATAATTGCGCACCTCTTGTGGCTGATCTGTTCTTGTATTGTTATGAAAGAGACTTCATTTTGTCGCTTTCCATTGATAACCAATCTGAAATTATTGAAGCTTTCAGCTCTACTTCTAGATATTTAGATGATTTATTAAATATTGATAATACCTATTTTGTTGGTTTGATCAGTCAGATTTACCCCCTAGAACTTCAGTTAAATAAAGCAAATTCTTCTGATACCGAGGCTCCGTTTTTGGATTTACATCTATCTATTGTAGATGGATTTGTTTCGTGCAAAATTTATGATAAACGCGATGACTTTGATTTTGAGATTGTAAATTTTCCTTATTTGGATGGTGATGTTCCTCGTGCGCCATCCTTTGGCCTTTATATTTCGCAATTAATTTGATTTGCTAGAGTGTGTAGTCATGTAACTGACTTCAACACTCGTAATAAATTATTAACGGCTAAACTTCTTATTCAGGGTTATCGGTACCATAAACTATGCAAAGCCTTTTCAAAATTTTATAGACGCCATTCTGATTTAATTTCAAAATTCAATATTGGACTTAAATCTCTTCTGCAACAAGGTCTATCAGAACCCGAATTTTATGGTGACTTAGTATATAAATTCAGAAAAATATATAACCGCAATGACTTCAGCACCCAATTTCGTAAAATCATTCTTCAATATAAAAAGATTGGGTACAACATGGATATTATACGACAGACTGCATGCATGGTAGTTAACCCAATCACGGTTGGCAACTTTGCTTCCCTCTTTAATTGCACGCCGGTGGGTCAGGCCTCAGATTCTATGACGGCTCCAACGTAAAGGCTTATTGAAAATTAAAGAGATAATGTTGGTTGGTGCCTGATGCTCTGTCTCTGGTCGGGCTCATCGGAGTCTAACTGTTGGTTTTCTTTTGCTCCAGCATTTCAGTGGTTTCTTGCTGTCGAGTCCTCACCGTTGTCTCACCTCTGTGGTTCTTTGATTTCTGTGTTCACGGAGATGTTGCACTGATGAGTTAGGAGGCCTTCATGCGGACTGAACAAATTATTTGTCTAAATCGCGACGGAAGTAAGGGCGAGGATTGTGGCCACGTAAAATCGATTTAAGCCCCCCAGTGGAAATCTTCCACTGACCGTTCCAAGGCGGCTCTTCTGTGGCGATTTATTTATGTTGTTGTTAGTTACTTACTGTGTGTATCACTTGTGTCTTTTAATTTTGGATGGCCATATGGCCATTTTGTGGGAAAGTAACTGTCCATATGGCCTTCCTTTGTTTAGGTTTCCATTATGGTCTGGTCGCTTAATGTTTGTATTTCTTTCCCTTTGGTGTCTTTTATGGATGGAGTAAGTTAATTGTATCAATTCCTGATCTTTGTTTTACTTCTACTTTGTGAGTTGAACAAATGAAAAAATGCCAATACGGTCTAGATCACATGACCAAGATGAAAAGTTGCCAATATGGTCTAGGTCACATGACCAAGATAGCCACCACGACTATATATTTATATATTTTTCTTATAACTATTTGATTTTGTGCAGAGTTTAATAAAAATAAATAAATAAAGGCTGTTTATAGTTTTAAACGTCGGTTGTTTTTTTTTTTTTTATTATTTTCTACTTGAAAATAGACAAAAAGGGGACCAGTCTGAAGCATTTCTTTTGTCCCATAGCTATTTATGGAATCAATCGAGTGTTGAAAAAAGGGCGAGAAGTGTACACGACAGCCCATGTATTTGTAATTACAAATGAAGGAGCTGGGATGACGACTGGCACCATCAGCATCTTAGGGATAATGTTGAGAGTTGAGAATCACGTGTTTTGTTTTGATTTTAAAATGATAAAAAAAGTGGGGAGACATCTGTGTTTTTGTAGAAAAACAAATTCTAGTTTTGTTCTGTTACTGCTCTTGACATATGAAAATAAATTGGAACAAGTTTTCTTTTTGTTTCATTTGCTTCTGTATACAGTATACCATTTATGTCCAATGGACAGTTCCTCATATTTTCCCTTTCTGTGAGCCAGGCAGCGAGGTTATAAAACTTTTTTCACGCTCAACTCACTTCAGCATGAAATTTACCCTGCTCATAAGTTTTAAAATGCCAACAAATGTTGAGATGGCATTTTAAAATTTATGAGCAGGGTAAATGACATTTTCTGCTGATCTAAGTAGGAAAATTGTCACCAGATAGGTGAGCGGTTCAGGACCACTGGTCCTCTGGTTTTCCTGTTTCTACACCATTTTTATGTAGTATACCATTTTATTAACTACACATGACAGAACATAACAGTAGAATGATGTTTTCAAAGAAAATCAAGTGTCACAGTTAGATCAAGTTATTATTATTTTTCATTATTATAATTGCATTTATGGAAGGGATATAACCACAACTCTGTATTATATCACAGAATACGTATCACATATTATGTTTTACCCTTCAAGAGGTAGTACCAGAAAGGGGAGAAATTAACAAGATAAAATGCGGGTGGAATTTTTTTCTATTTACACCCTTCATCCATATTTTGGTATCATGTGACTTACGCGTAAATACAAAAGGTTTGACGTCATTGTTTTTATTTATACATCGAGAACTAGACTGTCAAAAAGTTGGATACAAGCAGACACACTTTATGAACTACTTTAAATGAGAATTTTATGTTTTTATGCAATAACAGTGAACCTACATCATGATTAATTATGACTACAGATAAAAGAAGTCACTTAACCTCAGAAACAGACAATTCTGTTATATTTTTTTTCCTTAACAGACAGAGAGAAAAACATCTTGTAAGCAATGAAGGGGGAAATTCCGAATGACAACAACGCACGCGTTAGTAATTCGGGTAAAACGGAATACACAGGTAATTAGTATACACCTATAATAGGTGCATAAGGGATAGGTTGTGGGTACTCGTTAGATTGGTTCTAAAGAGAACCCCCCCCACACACGCACACACACCCCTGCAACCTTAGTTTGCAGTAAAAATAAGAAAAATATCAGGGATTTTTATCAGAAAAGTAGCCATTCTTGAAATATGAAAAACTTCTCTATGTCACAAGGGTGTGTTATCGTAATGTAGTGCAGAACATCTTGGCCATGATTTACAATTTGCATTTTCAAGCAGGTGTAACACATTAAAATTCAAAAATGAATAAACAATTACCCTGCTGAACACAACAACCCCTATCTTTTCAAACAGTGTAGATCCAAATCTGAAGAAGTAATTTGATTGTTTGATAGTCAGCAAAGGATGTGGCAAAATTAAGTATTTCAGCAGAACAAGGGTTATGTATATTTGTTATGGACAGTGAACATGTCTTTTTTCATATTGTCATGTGCTCAACCAATATTCATATGAGCCTTTACACCCTTGCCGAGCGTTGATTGTGTACTTTATGGATGTGTCATCATAGCCCCAGATAAGAATGGGTACCCATATATTATTTTTATTATTTCTGCATGGAAACATATGTAATGGGTATTCATTAGAAGCACCTCATATTTCTGCATGAAAATGTTTATTGTGGGTACTCAATAGAAGTGCCTCACCGAGGCATTTGTTATGAGTACCCACACTGATATCTTTCTTATTTCTGCACGAAAACATATATGTTGTGGGTCCCACGACATATATGTTTTCGTGCATAAATAGGAAAAATATCAGTACTTTTCTGATGAAAAAAGTGCCCTACCTGGAGTTACGGTGTGTGTTAGCTCAGGTTTGCCATTGAGACAACAAAGACCATACTCTGATTGACTAGTATGCAGTCATATTTATATCTTAACCCTTATCCTGCTGAATAAATTAAGCCACTCTCATTTCTAACTACACACCAATCAAATTACTTCTTATAATATATTTATTCAGTTCACAAACTGCATGACAAACAGTGTAGATCCAGATCAGATGGCTTCTTCAAGACGCCAAGTTCTGCAATGGAAGTTAAGGTTGTTTCTCTCAGCTGGGTACTCAAGTTTTCGCCTACCTCTGATTAACGATAAGTTCAAAGTAAATGAAATAATCTTGAATAGGCCATAAAACCCACCTCCCCTCCTCCCTAAAAATCTCCAGGTCGGGAGGCGTAATGACAATTATTAACCCTTCTCTTGCTGAATATTCATTTAAGCCACACCCATTTCTGTCTATCAACCAATCAAAATACTTGATGTAATTTATTGCTACAGATTCATAAACTGAATGCCAAACAGTGTAGATCCTGATCAGATGGCTTCTTTAGAAGCCATCTGATCTGGATCTACACTGTTTGCAAAGATATGGGTTGTCGTGAACAGCAAGATAAGGGTTAAGGGGTATCTTTTCAATCTTGTATAAATAAAAGATATGTTGTGTGTACCTATGAACAGACACAACATTTACATTTTATTTAAAGATAACATTAGAAATATTTTTCTCAATATATTAACCCTCATGCTACTTTACCCAGATATATCCCCTCTTGAAAAACTATAGATCCTGATCAGCTGGCTTCTGGATGAGGTGATTCTTATTAGTACACACAACATACATTTTTATTATAGACCACCAAAAAGATGTTCAAAAGTATCTTATTATGCCTCCTGGCAGTAAGCCTCATTGGCTCAAAACTACCACTGTCTCGAACGGAATTTTCGAGTCTGCAGATGTGTTCGAAGAATTCAAGTTCAATTTTATTGCCTTTCAGAATGACCAGCTTAAGCATAATGCTGCCCTCTACATGATACAGATCTCAGAGATTTTAAATCGTATACCTCGACAACTCCTCCTGATAATGAAGACCAACGACGTGTTACGTGGAATAGAAGCTGCCTTACAGACACGTGCCAATGCTTCGTCATTCCTGAACATGTCACGCTCCTGTATACGAGCTGTGTCAAGTGATGAACTACGAAACTGTGATAGTTATTTTCAGGCATTACGTATCAGACTTGCCACTAGATGGCAGTTGTGTAAACTGGATTTGTATGAGTTTTATCTGTGGTTAGAAACTTCAGTATTAATGAGGTATTTATTTTCAAGTCAGAAAGTTATGCCAAGTTGATGATGGTTCATTTTAGGTGATACAGTACAACCTGTCTAGTCGGTCTATCTACGACCTTGGAATGATGGCTGGGAAAGTTTTTTGTTTGTTTGTATTGGAGTTTAACAGCCCAATCAACTTTATTTGGGTCATTTTTTGAGCCGGTCAGTTTACCTATCCACACTTTTCCTGGGCAGGCTAATACATGACCGGTTAACCAGTACAGTACACATTCTTTCACCAGAAACTGACAACTGACCTTCTTGAATCAGCGGAAGGGAGAGAATGACCATAGAAAAGATCCTTGAAAGAATGTTGCCGACCCCGGCAGGTATCGAACCCGCATCCTCCTGATCCTCCTAATCACCAGTCAGATGCGAATCCAACTGAGCTACCGAGGCCGGCAATGGCTGGATAAGCCAGGCCCCATTATAGAATTTTTTATGCTCCACTCAGTTAATCCATAAAATGCCAATCACGACAATTGTCGTCTGCTTTGCCATCTGCCGGTTACCTTAAAGGTAAATTTTTGCAAACAGTGTGGACCCAGATCACACTGCTCCTGTAGGAGCAGTCTGATCTGGGCCCACTCTGTTTGCCTGTTTGCAAAAAATATTTAAAAAAAAGTTTGCAAAAAAAAAAAAATAAATTCCGCAGACAACATAAGCAGACGACATTTTCAGATGGGCCTATGCGAGCAGCGAAGGTTCATGCGAGCATGCGCATCCGCACAGTCTCGCCAGAACCTTCGCTGCTCGCTCATACAAGCAATGAATCAAGAGGAACATTCAGACAGAAAGCCATATCCCTGGCCTCTCTGAATGGCTGGGCATGCGCAGTTAAAATTTGTCATGACGGAATGCTTGAAGACACAAATTCGCTTGGCGAGGCTCAGATATTGTTTCTAGGCATCTTAAGGAGTAAGAAATACAATGTATATTAGATCTGGCAGTGAATTGTGGAGTAATTAACCACAGTTCAGAGGTTAGTCAAGAAGCCTCCGTGGTGTAGTGGTTATGCTGCTCGCCTTGTAAACCAGGGATCGCAGGATGGATCTCGGGCTTCTCCAGACTTTCGGATGAGTCTTTAAACCGTGGTCCCGTCTCCGTATGACCTGAGATGTTGGTGAGACGTAAAATTCAAACAATCAGAGGTTAGTTGTGAAGTTGATCAAATCACAAGTGTATAGCATCATTGATTTGTCTACTTACAACTGTCCCAGAAATTGTTATTTATTATTCAATAATTCATTACTAGACATAGTTTAATAAACAAAAATTCAACAATATTTGTTGTTTCCTTAACCATTTTGTACCCGAAACCCCCAAACAGGTTATAAACAAACAGTGCAGGCTCAGATCTGACGCCGCTGAACTCGGCATCTGATCAGGGCCTACACTGTTTGCAAAACGTTCATCCA
The DNA here is from genome assembly GCA_963580285.1 of Lucinisca nassula. Taxonomy (NCBI): domain Eukaryota; kingdom Metazoa; phylum Mollusca; class Bivalvia; order Lucinida; family Lucinidae; genus Lucinisca; species Lucinisca nassula. The sequence continues at coordinate 1,905,399 of OY757012.1, forward strand.
TTTTCCTAAATAAATTTTGAAGAAAACATTCTGACATCCCCTACATTTTGAAATGGACTCCTGCTGTATATAAGGAGGAAGATTCCATTTGGTACAAAATGGTTTAAAATTCTCCAAACTTTTTGCTATTTGTCGAACAAATCCTGGCAATACTATACATGTAGACTGTAACACCTGCATTGAAGTAATTTTTAATGTTTTTGACATGGAGTTGGTGAATCAGTGTTAATTGTTTCAGCTAGGCCAATTAATTTGGTCCAGGTGATGCTCCGTCAAAAGACAGATTACTCAGAGTCAAAGGACAGGTACTAAATTTTGTTACACAAAATTATACATGTGTACATAGATAATGTGATATCTGAATGTTAAGATTACAGAGTTTTACAAGTTTTAAAAAAAAAATATATACATAAAAAATGGCACAGAAAAATACACCTATTTCACATAGACAGGTCTTACTGTAATAAGAAATTAAATATGTCAGTATTAAGATATATAAATTATTAATCCATTGTGTTCTATGATGTGTGTTTTTTCTGCTCGTTCAAGAAGAGTACTTGTCAGTAAGAAGGACCAAACATGTCTAGGAAAAATTGGTTGTGGTTTATTGACTGTCTGTATGAGACAGAAGTGTCTTTCATGATAGGATGAATAAAATCTTCTGGATGAAAATTTGTGATATTTATCTAATATGGAAATTTGTAATATTATTTCTGCTACAATTATAGATTGTGAGTACTTGTTAGAACTGGCTCATTGAGGCAGTTCTAACAAGTACCCACAATCTATGTTATTGAGTGAAAACAAGGAAAATATATATCCATGTAAACAGCACTTTTCACTATACATGTATAAAGTTTGGTGTACACAGGTGTTCATTACACATGCTTGTTAACATAATGTTCACAGAAATCTAATTATCATACAATACATGTATCATATAACATTGCTGTTCATATAACATTTGTGTTGTTTAGTGGATATTGTCATGTCATAGAAATCATATGACTTAACATGATATAACATTTGTTTGTTTGATTTGAGGTTTAACGTCCCCGTCAACACTGTAAAGGTCATTTTGGAGACGTTGCTTCCAATTTTGTGGGACTTTTACCCGACATTGAGATGAAATGATATCTCAAGCCCTGCCGCCCAATGAAACCAATAGGGTTTATAAGCATGGACGGCCGACTCACACCGCTTTGCATGGGTCAGTTTCAGCTCTGCGTGGAAGCATCATGAACATGATATAACATATGGTTACTAGTGTGTTCCGTCCTGACATGTTTAGTGGATAATATCATGTCATAGAAATCATATGACTGAACATGTAATAACACATGTTCACTAGTCTGTAATGTTTTGACATGTTTAATGGATACTGTCATGTCATAGAAATCATATGACTGAATATGTAATAACACATGTTCACTAGTATGTAATGTTTTGACATGTTTAATGGATACTGTCAAGTCATAGAAATCATATGACTGAATATGTAATAACTCATGTTCACTAGTCTGTAATGTTTTGACATGTTTAATGGATACTGTCAAGTCATAGAAATCATATGACTGAATATGTAATAACACATGTTCACTAGTCTGTAATGTTTTGACATGTTTAATGGATACTGTCATGTCATAGAAATCATATGACTGAATATGTAATAACACATGTTCACTAGTCTGTAATGTTTTGACATGTTTAATGGATACTGTCATGTCATAGAAATCATATGACTGAATATGTAATAACACATGTTCACTAGTCTGTAATGTTCTGACATGTTTAATGGATACTGTCAAGTCATAGAAATCATATGACTGAATATGTAATAACACATGTTCACTAGTATGTAACATCCTGACATGTTTGGTGGAAAATGTCTTGTCATAAAAATCATATGACTGAACATGTAATAGCACATGTTTACTAGTGTGTAACATCCTGACATGTTTAGTGGATATTGTCATGTCATAGAAATCATATGACTGAACATGTAATAACACATGGTTACTAGTGTGTGACATCCTGACATGTTTAGTGGATAGTGTCATGTCATAGAAATTATATGACTGAACATGTAATAATATTACATGGTTACCAGTGTGTAACATCCTGACATGTTGAGTGAATATTGTCAAGTCATAGAAATTATATGACTGAACATGTAATAACACAATGTTTACTAGTGTGTAACATCCTGACGTGTTAAGTGGATAATGTCATGTCATAGAAATTATATGACTGAACATATTAAACTCCGTTCAGAAAATCTGAATCATCGTTTTTTTCGTTTCTTCCTTTTAATACTCATTTTAGCCAATACATCACTATGGGAAAGTTGTAGGCCTCACCCTCCGCCGATTTCTCCAACAAGTCGTATGCCTCAGCGGCAGCCAGGAAAGGCTGTGATTATTTGGAGAAAAATGCAAAATCTAAATTTTCGTTCACAGACTAAGACATTTTGACAGGCTCGACACACCCTTTTAAACCATATATAGAAGTGGTTACTGCTCTAGTAAATTACAAGGGCGTCTATATTTTATTTGCACGATCACACTATGGAAAATCATTAGCTGTGACACCACATCTGATATCGGTATAATTCATTTTGACAACTGTTGACAGCCCATCGCGCTAGTGGCTCCCCGTTCCTAGTGAGCTTCCATCTAGCCATTCGAATGTAAGGTATGTCGTAGTTGCCTATCTATTTATAAAGTGCATCACATGAATTTGAATATGTATTATTTTACCTGACAATCATCATCAAATGGACTTAGTCTGTGGTCTCATTTCTTTGTTTTGCACTTTTCTCCAAATAATCACAGCCTTTCCTGACTGTCGCAGAGGCATACGACTTGCTGGAGAAGTCGGCGGAGGGTGAGGTCTACAACTTTCCCATAGTGATGTATGGGCTAAAATGAGTATTAAAAGGAAGAAACGAAAAAATCGATGATTCAGATTTTCTGAACGGAGTTTAGTGTGTAACATCCTGACATGTTTAGTGGATAGTGTCATGTCATAGAAATTATATGACTGAACTTGTAATAAAAAATGGTTTCTAGTGTGTCACATGCTGACGTGTTTAGTGGATAATGTCATGTCATAGAAATTATATGACTGAACATGTAATAACACATGTTTACTAGTGTGTAACATCCTGACATGTTTAGTGGGTATTGTCATGTCATAGAAATCATAAGACCGAAGATGAAATCGGCCCCCGCCCATCAGGGCTTCAAGAAATAGATGGGCTGCATGATGCTTCCAGACAGAGCTTAAACCGACCTGCACATGAGTACTGGTAAACCGCTTAGAGGATCTAAGCCTGCCCAGGCAGAGGGGTGCGAGCCGACCCGTCCATGCTTATATACCCTATTGGTTTCAGTGGGCTGCAGGGCTTGAGGTGTCATTTCATCTCAACGTTGGGTAAAAGTCCCACAAAATTGGAAGCAGCCTCTCCAAAATGACCTTTACAGTGTTGATGGGGAGTTTAAACCTCAAATCAAACAAAAAAAGAAGATGAAATAACACATGATTACTAGTGTGTAACATCCTTACATGTTTAGTGGATAGTGTCATGTCATAGAAATTATATGACTTAACATGAAATAACACATGTTTACTAGTGTGTAACATGCTATCATGTTTAATGGATCGTGTCATGTCATAGATATCATTTGACTGAACATGAAATAACACACGGTTACTAGTTTTTATCGTCCTGACATGCTTAGTAGGCAATGTCATGTCATAGAAATCATGTGACTGAACATGTTATAACACATGGTTATAATTCAAACAAATTGACCTGAGATTGGTGAACTCAATTAACATAATTTCACATCCAACTGAATGCATGTATTTATTTTCGCCGTCTCCGGAAAATGGTGATATTGTTGTGCAATACATAGAGGTCGGTAAATGGGTAGCAATTCACGAGATGCGGAAAATTCACAAGAAGTTTACAAAAGCCGACGTATTAGGGAATAACATAGACTAATTTATTCCAAGCATGAAGGTCAGTCTCATGACAATTGTTCGAACTATACTAGTGTGTAACATCCTGACATGTTTAGTGGATAGTGTCATGTAATAGAAATCATCTGACTGAACATGTAATAACACACGGTTATCATGTCATAGAAATCATATGACTGAACAATCATGTAATAACATGGTAACTAGTGCGTAACACCCTGATATGTAAAGTGTATAATGTCATGTCATAGAAATCATGACTGAACATGTAATAATAATGCTGATTCAAGAAGGGCAGTGCATTCATTAAAATCGCCTCAATGAGGTGTCAATAAAGGTATATTTTGTGCACTCATTAGAATCGTCTCAATGAGGTGATCCATAAAGGTATATTGTGTGCCCTCATTAGAATAGCCTCAATGAGGCAATCCATAAAGATATATTGTGTGCACTCATTAGAATCACCTCAATGAGGTGATCCATAAAGGTATATTGTGTGCACTCATTAGAATCGCCTTACTGAGGCGGTCCATAAAGATATAATGTGTGTACTCATTAGAATCGCCTCAAAGAGGCGATCCATAAATATATATTGTGTGAACTCATTAGAATCGCCTCAATGAGGAGATACATAAAGATGTAATGTGTGCACTCATTAGAATCGCCTCAATGAGGCGCTCCATAAAGGTATATTGTGTGCACTCATAACAATATAAAGAACAAAGATATAATGTGTGCTCTCATTAGAATCGCCTCAATGAGGCGATCCCTAAAGCTACATTGTGTGCATTCCTTAGAATTGCCTCAGTGAGGCGATCCATAATGGTATATTGTGTGCACTCATTAGAATCGCCTCAATTAGGCGATCCATAAAGATATATTTGTGCACTCATTAGAATTGCCTCAATGAGGCGCTCCATAAAGGTATATTGTGCGCACTCATTACAATATAAAGAACAAAGATATAATGTGTGCTCTCATTAGAATCGCCTCAATGAGGCAATCCCTAAAGCTATATTGTGTGCACTCATTAGAATTGCCTCAGTGAGGCAATCCATAAAGGTATATTGTGTGCACTCATTAGAATCGCCTCAATGAGGCGCTCAATAACAATATAATGTGTGCACTCATTAGAATCGCCTCAATGAGGCGATCCATAAAGATATATTGTGTGCACTCCTTAGAATTGCCTCAATGAGGCGATCCATAAAGGTATATTGTGTGCACTCATTAGAATCGCCTCAATGAGGCACTCAATAAAGATATAATATGTGCACTCATTAGAATCTCCTCAATGAGGCGATCCATAAAAGTATATTGTGTGCACTCATTAGAATCACCTCAATGGGGTGATCCATAAAGATATAATGTGTGCACTCATTAGAATCGCCTCAATGAGGCGCTCAATAAAGATAAAATATGTGCACTCATTACAATCGCCTCAGTGAGGCGATCCATAAAAGTATATTGTGTGCACTCATTAGAATCACCTCAATGGGGTGATCCATAAAAATATAATGTGTGCACTCATTAGAATCACCTCAATGAGGCAATCCATAAAGATATATTGTGTGCACTCATTAGAATCATCTCAGGCAATCCATAAAGATATATTGTGTGCACTCATTAGAATCGCCTCAATGAGGCTCTTCTAATGAGTGCACACAACATACCTTTATTTTTAGGAAAATCCTAAAGATATCTTTTAGTACAAATCCAAATCTACTTCAAGACACAATGATTAACCCATTCAGTACCAGAAACCGCTAAAGGGGTACCTTGGCAAACAGTGCAGGCCCAGATCAGACTTTCTTTGTGTTTTCTACAGCCAATGTCTTCTAATAACAGACCACCTTTGAACAGTCCCAAAGGTGGCCTTGATATAGAAATTTTACTATATATAGCATAGTCCATTCTGGAATTTAGGGTGCCAGGTTGAAAGGGGTGTCAGGTTGAAAATTTTATTTTGATATTAAACTTCTTGCAAACTTTGAATGCCCTGGTCAGACACCGCTTAAGATCTTGCCTGTACTGTTTGCCAGTATCCCGTAGACAGGTTTCCCGTGAGAAAGGTGTCAGTGGCAACCCTACTGGTTATTTTTCGCTTTGTGAATATATCACATATATATTTTTACAGTAGATCTTCGATGGCTCGAACAGCGATGGCTCTTTTACCATAGATGTGTCGAACCCATTCTTGAGCCCCTAGCGAAATCCTCTACGTAAGAAATAGTGGGGGATAACTAGGAAGATTTCAGTCTTTTATCTAGCAAATGTATGCTGTGTGTACTCATTAGAATCGCCTCGATGAGGCGATTCTAATGAATACACACAACATACATTTTCATTATAGAACACCGAAAAGATGTCTAAAAGTATCTCGTTATGCCTCCTGACAGTAACCTCAGTGGCTCGAACTACCCCTATCTCGAACAGATTTTTCGAGGTCCCAAAGGTGTTCGAGCCATTGAAGTTCGACTGTATTTGTTTCAAATATGCATTAAATTCACTGCTAAGTATAAAATAAAATCAGTTTCTGAGTTCACAAATTTAGATTTTTGTACATTGGGAAAAGCTAAAAGACATGACTGACCCATCTCCTATAAAAATTCATGCAATGAACACCCATGAAATAGAAATGTTGTGTTTTCAAGGGTATGATTTATTTTTGTTATTTATGCTCAGAAACACGGATTGTTGGTGTTAATTTGACCTGCATCAATGTGGTGGATCTAACTAGCACCCACAGCCTGTATTTGAAGTGGAGATGGGAAAAATGGCACAAATTGGTATTGGAAAAAAGTTATCTTCACAGCCAGGGAACTAGGCATTAGATTGTTTCACAAATGAGCCCCGCCAAGCGAATTTGTGTCTTCGAGCATTCTATCATGACAAATTTTAACTGCGCATGCCCAGCCATTTAGAGGGGCCAGGGATATGGCTTTCTGTCTGAAGGTTCCTCTTGATTCACTGCTTGTATGAGCGAGCAGCGAAGGTTCTGGCGAGACTGCGCGGATGCGCAGGCTCGCCTGAACCTTCGCTGCTCGCATAGGCGATAAGTACCAAAATCGCTTGACGGGGCCCAAATGAAGTTAAAAATCAAAGAACTGGTAACACTGTTTTATTTAATTTGAGGTTTAACATCCCCATCAACACTGTATAGGTCATTTTGGAGATGCTGCTTCCAATTTTGTGGGACTTTTACCCGACATTGAGATGAAATGACAACTCAGGCCTTATCGACAGCACTGTTCAATGAAAGAAATGATAAGAAATTATAAAAATTTGTCTCCCCTGATTTTGTCTGAGTGAAGGCTGAAACCTTAACGCTCAAATTCCTCCATTTTAAGCAAACGGAGTCTGTACTGTTTGCCAATTGCTCATTTTTGGACCCTAGGCATTTATGGATTAACCAATTCAATAATGTAATCATTTTACAATACTTTCAGTACTTCATTTTCATTGCAGTCTCTTTATTGTTTATCTGTGCTTGGTGTGTCTTTATCGTGTGGACTTCAGCAGTAGAAGCAATATTCTATCTATAAAAGCAATCCAAAAATGTATATTCAGATAGCAGAACTTTTCACTATACAAACAGGGATTATTTGTGGCTCATCACGAAAGCACATCTATATAATTCTGACCCCCTTGAACCCCACTTGTATGTAGTAAAACTGGGGTTTATAGGGGTAAACCTTATTTTTCTTGTTTCTGCTCTAAACTATAGATTGAGGGTACTCGTTAGAAGGGTGGTTCTCGATGAGGCGGTTATAACGTGTACCCATAATCTATATTTTTAGCAGAAATAAGAAAAATATCAATTTTTGATCTTAGAATTTTCACTTTTTGGCAGTAAAATGTACAATGTATTTGTAAAGGCATGTTTTTGTGATGATATGATTGAAGTACCGTATTCGCCCTAATTACCGCACATGCTCCTATAAGCGCACACCAAAGCTATTTTTGAAAAAAATTGCATAAGCGCACACCATACAGTAACCTCCCATTGAAGCTTTCACAGGAAATCTATAAAAACTTACCGTTATTTCCTCAACAGTGAAGGCAAAGCAACTGCATTTCTGTCAAATTCATTCGACAGCTCTAATAGACATTTTAATTCCTTGTTTAAATGTGGTTCCCAAACCTTTTGGTACAAATAAAATCCACAGATACCTGACAGGGATCAGCCGAGGGGGCAATTCGTGCGACTTTTTCGCCCGAAGTTCAAGAACTTCGCCTTACCATTACGATTTGTGTGCGCTTAATAGGTCGATTTTTCACCAGTATTTTTTTACACAATTTTGAAAAAACTAAGCGCACGGTGCGGTAATTAGGGCGAATACGGTATGTTGACAGAAAGGTTGTTAATTAAAATGTTTAAGTTAAAAAGCTGTGTTTTGTTGTAATGAATAACAATCTACTCAGTTCACTCGGTTAGATGTGCGTCTGACTGGTGATCAGGCCCCGAGGTTATAAAACTTTTTTCATGCTCAACTCAGCTGAGCATGAAACTTGTGGTGCTCATAAAAATTAAAATACTTAGAAGTTGAGCAATTTTTCTTTCCCAGATAGAAGAGAATGTTAGTTTGTACTAATTTATTGTAGTTCGATTGCGATGAAAGCTGCAAGCTTATTGAATCACTCTCAAACACTCATTCCGGGTGTTTTCACGCGCGCGCGAGAGAGGCAGTGGCTTTTACACCACTGCTACCCAATTACACCTGGGTGGAGTGGAGCAGTGTCATGACGTGTCTTGCCCAAGGACACTCCTCGATACCGGTGGCCGGTTCGAACGCACAACCTCTCGGTCATAAGTCGAACGCGTTAACCACTGCGCTATCGAGGCTGAGAAAGAGAATGTTATTCATTCTGCTCACAAATTTTAAAATGCCAACAATTGTTGGCATTTTAAAATTTGTGAGCAGGACAAATTTCATGCTCAAGTGAGTTGAGCATGAAAACAGTTTTATAACCCCGGGACCTGGTGATGGGTTGGTCACATCAATGTCTGGTAATATTCTTTCATTCAGATTGATCACGAAAAATTTTCTGAGATCATTCATTTCCTCTAATTCATGGAGGACAGTTGTCAGTTTCTAGCAAAAGTTAGTGCACTGTACTGGTGTACCACTTAGTTATAATCAAAGCACTGAGAGTACTGGTGGGTCGATTGTCTCTGGGTGTAGTTAGGGAAAATGGGCCTGAGCGGGGATTCAGACTGTTTTGTTTAACCCTTAAATTCCCATACTGTAAGCAAGCAGTGTAGACCTGATCAGACGCTGCGTTTTCGGCGCCTGCCCTTAAATTCCTATACTCTAAGCAAGTAGTGAAGACCCTGATCAGACGCCGCGTTCTGCGGCGTCTGATCTGGGTCTACACTGTTTGCCTAGCCCAACCCATAATTCCAGCCCAGATTTTACAGTTAACCTTTTCACGTAAACACGCTGACCTCGCTGCGATAAAATTCTATAAATAATCTGCGTGGATTCCTACAAATCAGTGATAGTCACGTGGACTCCAGCACTAATATAGGTTTTGTCCTTTATACCTTTGGGTCGATGGATAATTTTTGTTTGTTTGATTTTAGGTTTAACGTCCCCGTCAACACTGTAAAGGTCATTTTGGAGACGTTGCTTCCAATTTTGTGGGACTTTTACCCGACATTGAGATGAAATGACATCTCAAGCCCTGTCGCCCAATGAAACCAATAGGGTTTATAAGCATGGGCGGTCCGCCTCGCACCGCGGTTCCTGGACAGGCTTAGATCCTCTATGCGGTTTACCAGTACTAGTGTGCGGGTCGGATTCAGCTCTGCGTGGAAGCATCATGCAGCCCATATATTTCTTCAAGCCCCTACGGGCGGGGGCGAGTGTCGATTGATAAACAATCAACTCAAAAATATAGAAATAGATGCCCAGGATAAGCCACAATCAAAGAATACAACCTACCAATGGCACCAAGAGGTAGAGTAACTAACAATGAGGAAAACAAAGAAGGAAAAAAATGAACCACAAACTACGAAAACACGCCTATACAAATACATTGCCAATTTTTTGGGCCAAGAATTTGACATTTTAAGATGAAAAATTGTGATATTTTTCTTATTTCTGCTCAAAATATAGATTGCGGGCACTCGTTAGAACCGCCTCATCGAGGCGGTTCTAACGAGTACCCACAATCTATATTTTAGAGCAGGAATAATCAAAATAAGGTATACCCCAGGAAACCCCAGTTTTACTATATAAAAGTGGGGTTCAAGGGGGTCAAAATTATATAGGTGTGTTTTCGTGATGGAAGGAAAAAAACGAACACAACCAGCTCCCTTGTCCCGACAAGCCTGTCTGGGAAAAATGTGGAGCGAAGCAAACTGGCCAGCTCTGTCTGTCTATCTATCCGTTAACTGAGCTGCTCACATTTTGCCATTTCCTGAGATGGTTCGCTAAATTTTGAACTTAGCATAAAAAAACACTGGGCGAGTTCTTAAAACTATTTACAATCTGTTTATCAGCCCCCGCCCATCGGGGCTTGTAGAAATAGATGGGCTACATAATGCTTCCACCCAGAGCTGCGACCGACCTTACATGAGGAATGGTAAGCCGCTTAGAGGATCTAAGCCTGCCCAGGCAAAGCTGCGCGAGTCGGCCCATCCATGCTTATAAACCCTATTGGTTTCATTGGGCGACAGGGCTTGAGAAGTCATTTCATCTCTGTGTCAGGTAAAAGTCCCACAAAATTGGAAGCAATGTCTCCAAAATGACCTATACAGTGTTGACGGGGATGTTAAACCTCAAATCAAACAATTAAACAAAACAATCTGTTTACAGCGGTATACTAAAACTCATACCTCTGAGTCCCAATCTATACCATACGGGCTTTGAACCCCTCGGCAGATTTGGTATCTACCACAGAGGAGGGAAGACTATTCCACTGAGAATAGTTCTAGGGACCCTCGAGTTTCAGGGCATCACTATAGGCCTGGTACCTACGATATTGACTGTTGTTTAATTTTGATGCCCTCGTTTGGGTTGAAGTTGTCACAGCCATGGCCATTCTAGCTCATGAAGCATATCACCTATATTGCCGGCAGATCCATCGAGCAGCCGTGCTCTGGACCTTCTCAACCGGCTGAATCTGAGTATTAACATAGGTATGCCAAATAGGTGATGCATACTCAAGTTGAGGTCGATCCAACATCCTATGTCTGCCAAAGAGCAAAAGACAAATTACGCCAATGAAATCATGATACCCTACCCAGCAGGCACATGACGTAATTCTGACGTCACATCAACGTCGCTATAACGTCCTGACCTTTATGCAACGTCACATCAACGTCGGTGCAACGTCATGACGTTGCACCGACGTTGATTTGACATTGCCCTTGCGACGTGTGCCTGCTGGGTAGTTGCTTTGGATGTAATCTCAGACACGTGCTGACCCCAATCTAGCTCTTCAGTGATGGTGATGCCAAGATATTTAGCGGATGTATGCTGGTGTAACAAGTAGAATTTAATCTGCTTGTCTGGGAGATGCTGTGACACCCTCATTAAATGACATTTGGCCACATTGAACTTCATCTGCCAGACGGCTTGCCAAAGACCTAGGCTATCCAGGTCATCTTGTAAAATAAGACATTCAGAAGGAGTATACATATTCCTATACAAAACACAATCACCGGCAAACAAACTAACAGATGACTCGATGTTATTCATTTGTAAACACCAAGAAAAGGATCGGACCATTTACCGAACCTTCGGGGACACCAGATAAAACAGAGATTGGATCGGACGCTTGGCCATCAAGTACAACTTGTTGTGAGCACCCAGAGAGCACCTGGGTGTGGATCCTTTTATCCCATAATAATCCAATTTAAACAATAGCCTCCTGTGAGGTACCTTGTCGAAGGCCTTGGCAAAGTCCATGATAATTATGTCAGTCTGTTTGGGGCCACGGTTAATGGCCCCATCCAGGTTGTTCACTTTGTCATGGTAGGATTGGACCTTCGACTTCGGAAACTGTGTTGACAGTCAGCAAGAATGCTTTCAAAGGCAAAGTGATTGTTTATTTTGCTAACTAATATATGCTCAATGGTTTTGCAACAGATGCATGAGAGCGACACTGGTCTATAGTTAGATGGACATTTTTCTCCTTTCTTAAAGACTGGAGTAACATTTGCTTGTCACCAGTCATCTGGTACAGCGCCCTGAGCAAGTGATTCAATGAAGATAAAGGCCAGCAGAGGAGATATTTCTGCACTACATTCCTTAATCACCCTGACATTCAGGCCATCAGGCCCAGATGACTTATGTATTTTGAGCTTGTCCAACAGTTTTGCGACCTCCTTGGGATCAACTGTTATGTCCCCCATGGGGAACAGGCTGCTACCTTTTGATGGTAGCTCACCATCAACTTCATGCGTAAATACTGACTGAAACTGTTTCTTACATATATTTGCCTTGCCGCGCGATTCAATTTTCAAAATTCCATCTTCCCTTGGTGAGGTGATACCAAATGCCTTTTAGGAACTTTACAAATGACAAAATTTTTAACTTTTCCATTCTTTTGTGGACTTTCAGGATCAGTATTTTCATCTTCAAAGGTAAAGATGCTTGAAACGTGCATCCAGAATGCATCCCTAATTACCTTTTGTATATGTGCTCTGAACCTTTTTCTAGTGGTTCTTCACGTCTGGGTTGCTAGACCTACGAGATGCCACGAAGACACCACCATGGGCAAATCCAACGCTGTTTTTTCCGGATGGCCTCAAAGGAGTCTGGGAAAATCTCCGAGTTTTTAGCTCACCTGTCACGTAGTGACGAGGTGAGCTTTTGGGATCACTTTTTGTCCGGCGTCCGTCGTGCGTGTGTGCGTCAGTGTGTGTGTGCGTGTGTGCGTGCGTAAACTTTTTCTTCAAATGACATCTCCTCCTAAACCACTGATCAGATTTTAACCAAACTTCACAGGAATGATCCTTAGGTGGTCCCCTTTCAAAGTTGTTCAAATGGTTCCGGTCCATTGCACATCTAGGTCACAGGAGCTAAAAATAGATTTTTAAAATGTAAACTTTAAAAATCTTCTTCTCTGAGACCGAAAGGCCCAGGTCTTCGATATTTGGTATGAGGCTTCATCTAGTGGACCTCTACCAAGATTGTTCAAATTATGGCCCTTGGGCCAGAAATGCCCCCGCCCCGGGGGCCTTTGGGTTTACATAGGCTTATATAGAAAAAATCTTTAAAAATCTTCTTCTCTGAAACCGCAAGGCCCAGGTCTTTGATATTTGGTGTGAAGCTTCACCTAGTGGACCTCTACCAAGATTGTTCAAATTATAGCCCTAGGGCCAAAAATGCCCCCGGCTTGGGGGCCTTTGGTTTTACATAGCCTTTTACAGGGAAAATCTTTAAAAATCTTCTTGTCTGAAACTGCAAGGCTCAGATCTTTGATATTTAGTGTGAAGCTTCATCTGGTGGACCTCTACCAAGATTGTTCAAATTATAGCCCTAGGGGCTAAAAATGCCCCGGCCCCAGGGGCCTTTGGTTTTACATAGGCTTATATAGGGAAAATCTTTAAAATATTCTTCTCTGAAACCGAAATGCCCTGGTCTTCAATATTTGGTATGAAGCTCCATCTGGTGGACCTCTACCAAGGTTGTTCAAATTATGGCCTTTGGGCCAGAAATGCCCCTGCCCCAGGGGCCTTTGGGTTTAAATAGGCTTGTACAGGGAAAATCTTTAAAAATCTTCTTCTCTAAAACCACAAGGCCCAGGTCTTTGATATTTGGTGTGAAGTTTCACCTAGTGGACCTCTACCAAGAATGTTCAAATTATAGTGCTGGGGCTGAAAATTCCCCCACCCCGGGGGTCTTTGGTTTTACATAGGCTTATATAGAAAAAATCTTTAAAAATCTTCTTCTCTGAAACCGCAAGGCCCAGGTCTTTGATATTTAGTGTGAAGCTTCACCTAGTGGACCTCTACCAAGATTGTTCAAATTAAAGCCCCGGAGCCAAAAATGCCCCCGCCTTGGGGGCCTTTTGTTTTACATAGGCTTTTGCAGGGAAAATCTTTAAAAATTTTCAACTCTGAAACTGCAAGGCTCAGATCTTTGATATTTAGTGTGAAGCTTCACCTAGTGGACCTCTACCAAGATTGTTCAAATTATAGCCCTGGGGGCTAAAAATGCTCCCACCCCAGGGGCCTTTGGTTTTACATAGGCTCATATAGGGAAACTCTTTAAAATATTCTTCTCTGAAACCGAAAGGCCCAGGTCTTCAATATTTGGTATGAAGCTTCATCTGGTGGACCACTACCAAGATTGTTCAAATTATGGCCCTTGGGCCAGAAATGCCCCCGCCCGAGGGGCCTTTGGGTTTACATAGGCTTGTATAGGGAAAAGGTTTAAAAATCTTCTTCTCTAAAACCACAAGGCCCGGGTCTTTGATATTTGGTGTGAAGTTTCACCTAGTGGACCTCTACCAAGATTGTTCAAATTATAGCCCTAGGGCCAAAAATGCCCCCGCCCCGGGGGTCTTTGGTTTTACATAGGCTTATACAGGGAAAATCTTTAAAAATCTTCTTCTCTGAAACCGCAAGGCCCAGGTCTTTGATATTTGATGTGACGCTTCACCTAGTGGACCTCTACCAAGATTGTTCAAATTAAAGCCCCGGAGCCAAAAATGCCCCCGGCTTGGGGGCCTTTGGTTTTACACAGGCTTATACAGGGAAAATCTTTAAAAATCTTCTTCTCTGAAACCGCAAGGCTCAGATCTTTGATATTTGGTGTGAAGCTTCATCTAGTGGACCTCTACCAAGATTGTTCAAATTATAGCCCTGGGCCCAAAAATGCTCCCATCCCTGGGCCCATTGGTTTTTCATAGGCTTATATAGGGAAAATATTTAAAAATCTTCTTCTCTGAAACCACAAGACTCAGGTCTTTGATATTTGGTAGCTTCACCTAGTATAGCCCTTGAGCCAAGAATTTACTAGAGACACTGATTCTCAGGTGAGCGATTCAGGGCCCTCTGGGCCCTCTTGTTAATATATTTGGTTAACCAGGACTCATTCCCCAAAATGGTGTCTGGTTTCGTCGAGCCAACAAAGTATGAATTTCAGCCCTTTTACGAGGGTCCTTCATAAAGGTTTGTCACTGGGGTTTTATTTCCTAAACGCTCCATTTAATATTTTACCCTGTTGCAGGCCCTCCAAGTACCCCCACATGCCGAAACGCATTTTTGTAACCTTCAGATCCATTTTCTAAAGTCGGCTTTGTAGTCATCTTTGGGTACCTGTTGGAGGCACTGATAAATCTCGCTGCCAAGTGCACTTCTGGAGTTATATGAGCCCCGCCAAGCGAATTTGTGTCTTCGAGCATTCCGTCATGACAAATTTTAACTGCGCATGCCCAGCCATTCAGAGGGGCCAGGGACATGGCTTTCTGTCTGAAGGTTTTTCTTGATTCACTGCTGGTATGAGCGAGCAGCGAAGGTACTGGCGAGACTGCGCGGATGCGCAGGCTCGCCTGAACCTTCGCTGCTCGCATAGGCGATAAGTACCAAAATCGCTTGACGGGGCCCATATTTCTTTCCAGAAAGCATTTTCTTGAGCCTTTGAAACAAGAAAAAGTCGCATGGGCTCAGGTCAGGAGACTCGGGAGGATGATTTACAACCCCGACCTGTTCAGCTGCAAAATACGACATCACAACCTCAGATACGTGAGAGAAGGCATTGTCATGGATTAGGTGCACTCCTGACCAACCTTTGCTAGGACGCTTCTTATTGTAGAATGTTGCCCAGGTGGCTGCCTTCCAAAATAGCAAAATTAATTCCGCTCAGATGAACAAGATGGCCACCCTGTCTAAAAATAGAAAGCCCCCCCCCCTACATATCCATGGGGACGGCAAACTTTATAGGAAGGTTGCTTAGGTGACCATTTACCAAAGTAGCTAAAATGGTTCCGCTCTGATGAGAAACATGGCCGCCAGCGCTAAAAATATCAGCTTGAAATCAGGTGAGCGATTCAGCTCTTGTAGTATATTGTATCTTCTCATTAGAATCGCCTCGGTGAGTCGATTTTAATGAGAACACACATAATATATGGGTTGATTACGCACAACCTACATTACGTTATAACCAAATATTCGGGGTTGTTTGGATGAAGCAAAGGTGAAGTGTATTTTGGCTCACTGTGACGTCAATCTGAAATTGACTTATAGTTGGGCAATGCCTGCTGTCCCTGCAGCAGGTTAGGGTAGAGGGGTAATATTGTTATTTCTTCTGTTTCTACACTTCCTTTCATCCTGTCCCTGTCTTTCTCATTTTTTTTTTTTTTTGGTTTGGGTTTTACGGCCCTTTCAAGATTATTTCACTCATATCGAGCCGATCGTTAATCAGAGGTGGGCGAAAACCGGAGTACCCGGAGAAAAACCACCTGACCTTCCGTTGCAGAACTTGGCGTCTCACACGTGGCCCGAGCGAGGCTCGAACCTACGGCGGTGAGAGACCTAATGACTAAGAGTCAGGGCTCTTATCCAGTAGGCCACGGAGGCCCGTTCTGTCTTTCTCTTACCTCTTCTATCTATTCTATCCTTTTTCTCCCTTTTCCCTGGGGGACAACACAAATGACCCACAAGGGTTGGTTGACGCATGATTAAGCCCAAAATGGTCAATAAGTTGCTATCGGGGGCTGTCAAAATAATTCCCTGTTCATCAAGCGACGTCGCATCTGAGAGTGTAATAAGGTCATGCAATAAATTCGGTGGTCCATTAGATGTAGAATTTCAGTTACAACTGGTTTTAGACGCCAGTAAAGCATACTATAGATGTTATAAAGATTCCCCTGGAAATTATATGCATATGTCAAAATTGAATTTCAAAGTCAAAGGCTGTGTTACCTTTTGCACGGAGCAAGACAACGAATGTTACCAGCGAAATCTTCGCAGAGAATATCAGTTGATAAGTAATATAGTATTATCGTTGACTTCACTTGTGGAAATACAAAGGTGTATATAGGTGAAGCGGGACATTTAATCAAGCCCCCGGGACATTTGTATATAGAGTGATGCCCCTAGTGGACACTTTTATCGATGTACAAATGATACTACGCTGATTCGTCTGTGGTTGTTCCAAGATTTACAACAAGAACAAATGGGTCCGACCAGATACCAACCAACACTGCATAAAATTAAATTTTACTTCTATGAAATCTAAGGAGACATGCTAGCGTTGTTGGTGTTTTGACATTGATTTGTTTGTTTGTTTGTTTTGGAGTTTAACGGCAGTCAACACTATTTTAGGTCATTTTTGAGCCGGTCAGTTTACCTATCCATACTTTCCCTGGGCAAGCTTATACGTAAGCGGTTAACCAGTACAGTGCACATTGGTTCGCCAGAAACTGACAACTGCCCTTCTTGAATCATCGGCAGGGAGAGAATGACCGTAGAAAAGATTTCATGATCAATCTTCACGAAAGAATGTTTTGACATTGAACTAGCCCATGTCAGTAATTAAGGACATCATGCACTGGTTTATAAAACTTTAATTGATGAAATTTATGGCTCAAAATGAGTTAGTGTTCAAGCAGAAACCCTATATTTAAATATGGCGGTCGCCTGTGTTCGAAGCGACATGATATGGTCTTTCCAGGCATCACAAGGGCCGCCAATAAAGTGGGAAATCAGGAAAGTATGCCGGGTAGGCAACAGTCTTGTGAAATATTCTCCCCTTCCGCTGACTCAAGAAGGACAGTAGTATTCCTGGCGAAAACATATGCACTTCCTGGCTTCCTGCTTAGGCCTCAAAAAAAAAAAAAAAAAAAAACGTTTCCGCTTGGGGCTCTTACACTGTCACGATTTTGGCCACGACTCTCCACGATTTTTTAAATCGTGGTAAATCGTGAACATTTGTTTGATTTGATGTTTACCGTCCCCGTCAACACTGTAAAGGTCATTTTGGAGACGTTGCTTCCAATTTTGTGGGACTTTTACCCGACATTGAGATGAAATGACATCTCAAGCCCTGTCGCCCAATGAAACAAATAGGGTTTATTAGCATGGACGGTCCGCCTCGCACCGCGGTTCCTGGACAGGCTTAGATCCCCTAAGCGGTTTACCAGTACTAGTGTGCGGGCCGGATTCAGCTCTGCGTGAAAGCATCATGCAGCCCATATATTTCTTCAAGCCCCTATGGGCGGGGGCGCTAAATCGTGAACAACGTCGTAGAGAAATCGGCAGAGATCTTGAGGAATCGTGGTTGATCGTGATAGTTCGGGAGTGACCACGACTGTTTTGGACATGTTCAAAACATTCGTGACGAGTCGGCACCATTTTTCAAATATCGTAGAGCGGTCGTAGAGAAATCGTAGCTCAGTCGTGAGCCGTCGTCGTGGTAATCGTGGTCAATCGTGAATAATCGTGACTGAACTCTACCACGATTGTGCTACGACGAGACAAGATCATCTACGACGCCTCTACGATTCCGTTGCGACTGCCGTACGATCTACTACGATATCATGACGACTGCTCACGACAAAGCAAGATTCACCAGGAATGCACTACGATTGATGACGACGCTAGCACGATTTATCCCGACGCTACGTCGAGCGCACTACTTTCTCCACGTAACTTTGTACATGTAATCACCCAAGTAATTATGGTCAACTGTCACCAGTCCCTCCTGTTCCTCTGCACCTCCAGTTGTTCAGCCATTGCAATGTCATTTTCGATCATGTCTTGTTCGAGCTGAACTAAATTTTGAAGATACAGAAGCCTTTGACCTGGCTGCAAAAACATTTTTGTCAGATGCTCTCTACAGAAATGGTTGAAACTGAATGACACAGTGCATTTGATGAACACTTTTGTATACCCAGATCGTTATAAATCCTGACGAATCGGGAGAAGTCTTGGTTAATCGTGAATAAATCGTATCGAATCCTCCATGATCGTACTGAGTCTTTGATCATCGTGCCTTGGTCGTAGAGCAGTCTTGCAGGGATCGTGAGAAATCGTGTATGATTGTCTGATATCTTGAAGCAATCGTGGTGCAGTCGTAGCAGAATCCTAGAGGATCGTAAGACATCGTGGTCGATCGTAGAGGATCGTTGTAAATCGGCTCCATTATCGTACAGCAATCATGATTGTTCGTAGAAGTGTCGTAGCAATGTCGTGAGTATTCGTCGGAACCGTGTATGCCCCGATTTGCCACGATTTTCATGGTCCCAATTGGTCGTGGACAGTCGTGGACAGTCGTGGACAATCGTGGTCAAAGTCGTGACAGTGTAAGAGCCCCTTTACCCGACCGACCCTGCTTCAGAACTCTCCCCACCCCCATCCCCGACTCTATTACTTTTATTAATAGAAAAAAAAAAAAAAAAAAAAAAAAAAAAAGAAATAATTAAAAGACCGCCCGTACCATTTTCAATTTCCGACCCTACGCAGTGTCGTCTTTGCATTTTCCCATAGTAATTTCGCGTTTTAAGTGCATTTTTTTTTTTTTTATAGTTTTTCCAAAATATAGAGCTGACTTTTTGAGCATCTAAAATACAGTGCAAGTCTCAACATGACAATTTTATTAATAAAAACATGTACAAAAACAAAAACTCATAAAACATACTGACCCGGCCCTGTTTTTTTTTTCGGGAAAAAAATGAATAATAAAAAAAAAATGTTTCTCCTACCTACCGACCAAAATGTTGTTCAGCATTAGTAGAAACGCATTTATTTTTTACGCCTTAGAACCAACGTGCTCCTACTCAATTTTCACCCCCACTTTCCCGATGTCAAAACTTATCAAGTTAAAAGTTTGAGTGACTGAGTGATATTTTGTTTAAAGACACCTCAACCTATTGGTCATATGGTGTCTAATACTTTTCTAATAATGAAAAATGGTAATACATTAAAAATTTAAATTCAACGTAGCTATTTACAATTTATTAAAAATCTGGATGATAAAATCTGTTTATAATGTATTTGATTAAAAAGTTCAAAAATATTGTTAACATGATAAAATCTATCACGGATGATTCCAAAGTCAGCGCATTCAATTAAAATATGTTTAATGGTGTAGTCTTGTGCGCAGGCTATGCACGGCGGCTTATCTATATCTTTTAAAATGAAAGAATGCGTGATATGAGAATGACCTTTTCTACACCGGGTCAGTATGACTTGCTCTTTTCGATTATTGGGATAGCTATATGATTGAATAAAATTTGGTTTGATTTCATGAAGTTTATTGAAATGTTGCTTATCCCATAAGTTCTGACAACGATTTTGTATATATTTTCGAATATGAGGTTTAAAATCGGAAAAAGGAATCTTGATGTTAGCCGGCTGTTGATTTAATGCAGATTTAGCTTCCTTATCTGCTTCTTCTTTTCCTTGAATGTTGATATGACTAGGAATCCAACAAAATAAAATGGTTTTTGTTGATGACAATTCAAAATAACGTTTGAAAATTTGTTGGATCAATGGATTTGGATATTCTAAATGTTGAAGTGATTTTAAAACAGAAAGAGAATCCGAGAATATAATGAATTTGTCATAGTCTGTATCTCTTATAGATATGAGAAGCACCATTAATGGCAGTAGCTTCAGCAGAAAATATCGAGCATTTATCTGGTAAACGAACATTAAAAGCTTCGTATCGGTTTGTGGCTGAGCATGCTACTTTGTCATCTTGTTTAGATCCGTCTGTATAAAAGGACATATAATCGTGATATTTAGAGGTAACCTCTAAAAATTTAGTTTTAAAAACAAGAGGGTTGGTTTCCGACTTTTTACTCTGATTAAGGTCCAATTAAAAGTTTGATGACTCGTTTACAATGCCTATTTCAAACTCGTTCATACGTCCTTGAAAAAAAATCCAATAATTGCAGGCAATTTAGAATAATCTGGAAATTATGTATATTGTGTGTACTCATTAGAATCGCCTCATCTTTCTCAATTTAACTTAAAATGTATATTTTGTGTGCTCATTAGAATCGCCTCGATGAGGCGATTCTAATGAGTACACAAAATATACCTTAAGAAAATCAGAAAGATATTCCCGTTAAGCCTCCTGACCTGGTGTTGTGAGTTAACTCTCAGTGACTCAAAATTCCCCTATTTCGAACAAAATTTCATGGTCGGCGTTTCGACTGTATTTGTGCATTTCTATTTTACTTGTCTGCATTTATTTAGATCAGTTTAACTGATAACCAATACAACTTTTAACCTTTTACCTTGGGAAAGTACCAGTTACAATGTTAGGGTTGTCAATCTGTTTATTTGGTTTGATTTTTAAAGTCCCCGTCAACACTATATAGGTCATATTGGAGACGTTGCTTCCAAGTTTATATTTCTCCAGTAATGGGAGACTGTGCAAGAGTACATTGTGATTTTGAAGTGAGATGGAATGAGTTCCCTCCAAGCGGGCACACAACGTGCAAGTAACGTCGTATATCAACGTTCATCATGTTGCAAAGACGTTGATGCGACGTTGCTTAGACGTCATGTCGCGCTGGCATCTTGTGATTAGACTATTGAATGTTGTACAGACCAGTGGCTTTTGTTCGAAGGAATAGATATTTTGTCTGACTCCCAGCAGGCACACGTCGCCAGGGCAACGTCAAATCAACGTCGGTGCAACGCATGGCGTTGCACCAACGTCGATGTGATGTTGCATAAACGTCATGACGTTGTACCGACGTTGATGTGACGTCACAATTACGTCATTTGCCTGCTGGGCTAGAGTGTATGTAGTATGCGTGATGGTGGGTAACAATTTCATACAATACAGTGAAACGTCGATGACTGGAAAACCGTCGACACGTTTACCATGAATAATTCCAACTCGCTCTACAGTCCCTGGGGTGGGCGGATTTTCCCACACCACCAGATTCAGTAAATAGAGAATATTTGATTTTTTTCAGTGTAAGATCGAATTTTATTTCACCGAATGAACACCAAAACCACTATTTTCACGAGTGGCGTTCACCAGTTTTGGTGTTCATGAATGAAATAAAATTGGATCTTACACTGAAAAACTCATTTTTTTTTTTCGTTTCTTACATGCTTCAAAACGGCAATATTTAGCTTCACTAATCGCGTCACTCACCATCGGAGAAAACTAACTTTGTTCCTGTTCGTTTCGTGTCAATTTAGTGGTGTCCAACGCGTTTATTGGGTGGAAAAATGACAACAATTAGTTTTGAAGAAAAAAAGTAGTCCCAAACAGTGAAAAATAAAATTGATATCAGTCACTGTTTGAGACAGTGACAATATCGATTTCGATTTCACTGCGAAATCTGTTTAGTTCATTGAAAAGCATGTTAGAAAATTCCTATATCAGAACAACCATTGGGACTGTTCAAAGGTGGTTCTTAAGACCACTTTTGAAAGTCTCAAAGGTCGTCTGTTTTAGGAGACACTGGGTATAGGAAACACAAAAAAGAGTGACTGAAACCTTATTAATAAGCTTTTAAAAGCAGATTTAGTCTTAATTTAGGTGGTCTTAATAGCAGAATTTTACTATATATCAATATATTTCGGGTTTCTTTAAGTTGTGTGCACTCATTAGAATCGCGTTTTTTTTTTCTTTTTTTTTCTTCTTCTTCTTCCAATTTTGTGGGATGTTTACCCGACGCCGAGAAATAACATCTCAAGCCGCCAAAACAAACAGCTAGGGTTTAGATGCAGGGACAGTCCGACTTTCATCATTATATGGTTCTAATGTTCGGTCTTTGAAGCGCCATGCAGTCCAATCTGACATTACGATAACACGCCCGTGCTACATAGTACATTTTTTAAACCTCAAAAATGGCAATTTCTCTGATGAAAATTTCTGATATTTTTCTAATTTATACTCCAAACATAGGTTTTGGGTGCTCGTTAGAACAATGAGGCGGTTCTAACGAGTACCCACAACCTATGTCTTCGAGCGGAAATAAGGAAAATAATGTTTACCCCCGTAAACCCCAGGTTTCTCTGTATAAAGTGGGGTTTAGGGGGTCTTTATTTCACGAACTTGTAAACGTGATGAAAAATTAGTTTGGGAAATAGAATTGCCGTCTGCCCTACAATTTCTGTAGCGCTTTAAGGGTGATGAGAACACGTGCTGCTTAGTTCTTTTTATTGACTGCATATTCCCTCGAAGGCGTTTCTATTGATTTTAGTGGAAAATACCGGGTGTTCCTAATGAGAAACAAAATGGCCGCATGGTAACCTGGAAAAGGTGAGAATTTAATATTTTAAGTGTGAGTTCAGATTTTTTTCTTTTCTTTATTTATTTCACCCTGTCGCCTGTTCATCGTGGTTTCATGATCTCTGTTCTCGTAGAGAATACGCTACATACCTTGCAGGCAAAAAACGTTGACTCAACGTTGAACTAACGTTGAAACAACGTTTTAAACGTTGTTTCAACGTTAGTTCAACGTTGAGTGCCTGCTGGGGAGCGCATTGCTGCACATCACGAAAGCACGCCTATATCATTTTGACCCCCTTGAACCCCACTTTTATGCAGTAAAACTGGGGTTTGCAGGGAATAAACCTTATTTAACTTATTTCTTCTATAAAATATAGATTGTGGGTAGTCGTTAGAACCGCCGCGATGAGGCGGTTCTAATGTGTACCCACAATCTATATTTTGAGCAGAAATAAGAAAACTATCACAAATTTTCATGTTGAAATTTTCCTTTTTCCGGCGATTAAATTTACAATATACATGTATCTGTTTTCGTAATGCAATGGTAAAACACTCTACTCGCGATCGAAGGGTTCCGGGCTCGAGTCCAGGAGTCATGCGTTGTGGAATTAACTGAGATAATGACCAAATTTGACAGACTCAGTGTTATAGGAGCTATAGAAACACCTTCACGCGGACTTACCAAATTACACGTGTAATTTGCAAACTACGGCAGAACCGCATTACGGACACACTCCTATACAAATGCATTGTAAATCTTACCGCCGTAAAACGAAAATTTAAAATGAAAAATTGTGATATTTTTCTTCTTTCTGCTCAAAATATAGATTGTGGGTACACCTTAGAACCGCCTCCTCGATGCGGTTCTAACGAGTACCTACAATCTATCTGTTAGAGCAGAAATAAAAAATAATGTTTGCCCCCTTTAAACCCCAGTTTATTATATAAAAATAGGGTTCATGGGGGTCAGAGTTATATAGGCACGTTTTCGTGTTGTAAGGACAAGTGTTGTGGCCATATAATTTCGATTTAAGCCATTCCCCCGCTACCCCAAGTAAAACAAAATTACTGATCGCTCCATGACCAAGACGGTGTATCTGTTGTCGTTTATTAATTTCACTGTGTTTATTTAGAGATAGCCGGTTCGATCCCCACGAGCGCCAGATCGGGCGCCAAGTGTTGTTTCCTTGAGCAAGAGACTTTATCCACATTGCTTAATGCTGGTTTCTACCCCGGGTGAGGAAGAAAAGAGGGTCACGTGGAAGATTAGTACTAGTTTACTAAAGCGATTATGTCGATTATTAGTAGTTTTAATTATTAATGTTAATTATTATTATTAATAATAATTTCGATAGCAATTATACATGTTTGGAGAAGGAAGCTGTCATTTTGGCCTTCTAATAATAATAATAATAATAATAATAGAGTGAGGGGTAATTGAGTGAGGCAAAGGTGATGTGTATCTTGTGTCACTGGGGAGTCCACCTGATATTGACTTACAGTTGGGCAACACCTGCTGTCCTTGCAGCCAGGTCAAGTTAGCAGAACAGCAGAACGAGCAGAACGAAATGGTCAAGTTAGCAGAACAGCAGAACGAGCAGAACGGATTGGTCAAGCTAGCAGAACAGCAGAACGTACAGAACGGATTGGTCAAGATAGCAGAACAACAGAACAGCAGAACGAGCAGAACGAACTGGTCAAATAAGAGCAGAACCAGTAGAAAATGGTCATATTAGCAAAACAACTAAACCAACAGAAGAAATGGTCAAGTTAGCAGAACAATAGAACAAGAAAAAAAAAAAAAAAAAACAAGACTACATACAAAGTCTCTCCAAAAGATGATGTATGCGGTTTTTTGTCTCCGAATTTCGGATTTTTTCTCTCTATACTTAGTCGCTATAAAAATGATGAAGAACGCCGTTTACCGCGCCTTCCTATCGCATTTATTAGCTGAGATATTGAGAAAAACATCATTTTTGTATTCTGCTGGGAAGATAGAGAAAAATTTTTCTCTCCGAATTTCGGATTTTTTTCTCTCTATACTTAGTCGCTATAAAAATGATGAAGAACGCCGTTTACCGCACCTTCCTATCGCATTTATTAGCTGAGATATTGAGAAAAACATCATTTTTTTCTTCTGCTGGGAAGACCGAGAAAAATTTTTGTCTCGGAATTTCGGATTTTTCTCTCTATACTTAGTCGCTATAAAAATGATGAAGAACGCCGTTTACCGCGCCTTCCTATCGCATTTATTAGGTGAGATATTGAGAAAAACATCATTTTTTGTATTCTGCTGGGAAGATAGAGAAAAATCTTTGTATCCGAATTTCGGATTTTTTCTCTCTATACTTAGTCGCTATAAAAATGATGAAGAACGCCGTTTACCGCACCTTCCTATCGCATTTATTAGCTGAGATATTGAGAAAAACATCATTTTTTTCTTCTGCTGGGAAGACCGAGAAAAAATTTTGTCTCGGAATTTCGGATTTTTTCTCTCTATTCTTAGTCGCTATAAAAATGATGAAGAACGCCGTTTACCGCGCCTTCCTATCGCATTTATTAGCTGAGATATTGAGAAAAACATCATTTTTGTATTCTGCTGGGAAGATAGAGAAAAATTTTTGTCTCCGAATTTCGGATTTTTTCTCTCTATACTTAGTCGCTATAAAAATGATGAAGAACGCCGTTTACCGCGCCTTCCTATCGCATTTATTAGCTGAGATATTGAGAAAAACATCATTTATGTATTCTGCTGGGAAGATAGAGAAAAATTTTTCTATCCGAATTTCGGATATTTTCTCTCTATACTTAGTCGCTATAAAAATGATGAAGAACGCCGTTTACCGCGCCTTCCTATCGCATTTATTAGCTGAGATATTGAGAAAAACATCATTTTTGTATTCTGCTGGGAAGATAGAGAAAAATTTTTCTCTCCGAATTTCGGATTTTTTTCTCTCTATACTTAGTCGCTATAAAAATGATGAAGAACGCCGTTTACCGCACCTTCCTATCGCATTTATTAGCCGAGATATTGAGAAAAACATCATTTTTTTCTTCTGCTGGGAAGACCGAGAAAAATTTTTGTCTCGGAATTTCGGATTTTTCTCTCTATACTTAGTCGCTATAAAAATGATGAAGAACGCCGTTTACCGCACCTTCCTATCGCATTTATTAGCCGAGATATTGAGAAAAACATCATTTTTTTCTTCTGCTGGGAAGACCGAGAAAAATTTTTGTCTCGGAATTTCGGATTTTTCTCTCTATACTTAGTCGCTATAAAAATGATGAAGAACGCCGTTTACCGCGCCTTCCTATCGCATTTATTAGCTGAGATATTGAGAAAAACATCATTTTTGTATTCTGCTGGGAAGATAGAGAAAAATTTTTGTCTCTGAATTTCGGATTTTTTCTCTCTATACTTAGTCGCTATAAAAATGATGAAGAACGCCGTTTACCGCACCTTCCTATCGCATTTATTAGCTGAGATATTGAGAAAAACATCATTTTTTTCTTCTGCTGGGAAGACCGAGAAAAAATTTTTGTCTCGGAATTTCGGATTTTTTCTCTCTATACTTAGTCGCTATAAAAATGATGAAGAACGCCGTTTACCGCGCCTTCCTATCGCATTTATTAGCTGAGATATTGAGAAAAACATCATTTTTGTATTCTGCTGGGAAGATAGAGAAAAATTTTTCTCTCCGAATTTCGGATTTTTTCTCTCTATACTTAGTCGCTATAAAAATGATGAAGAACGCCGTTTACCGCGCCTTCCTATCGCATTTATTAGCTGAGATATTGAGAAAAACATCATTTTTGTATTCTGCTGGGAAGATAGAGAAAAATTTTTGTCTCCGAATTTCGGATTTTTTCTCTCTATACTTAGTCGCTATAAAAATGATGAAGAACGCCGTTTACCGCGCCTTCCTATCGCATTTATTAGCTGAGATATTGAGAAAAACATCATTTTTGTATTCTGCTGGGAAGATAGAGAAAAATTTTTCTCTCCGAATTTCGGATTTTTTCTCTCTATACTTAGTCGCTATAAAAATGATGAAGAACGCCGTTTACCGCGCCTTCCTATCGCATTTATTAGCTGAGATATTGAGAAAAACATCATTTTTTCTTCTGCTGGGAAGACCGAGAAAAATTTTTGTCTCGGAATTTCGGATTTTTTCTCTCTTTCTTAGTCGCTATAAAAATGATGAAGAACGCCGTTTACCGCGCCTTCCTATCGCATTTATTAGCTGAGATATTGAGAAAAACATCATTTTTGTATTCTGCTGGGAAGATAGAGAAAAATTTTTGTCTCCGAATTTCGGATTTTTTCTCTCTATACTTAGTCGCTATAAAAATGATGAAGAACGCCGTTTACCGCACCTTCCTATCGCATTTATTAGCTGAGATATTGAGAAAAACATCATTTTTTTCTTCTGCTGGGAAGACCGAGAAAAATTTTTGTCTCGGAATTCCGGATTTTTTCTCTCTATACTTAGTCGCTATAAAAATGATGAAGAACGCCGTTTACCGCGCCTTCCTATCGCATTTATTAGCTGAGATATTGAGAAAAACATCATTTTTGTATTCTGCTGGGAAGATAGAGAAAAATTTTTGTCTCCGAATTTCGGATTTTTTCTCTCTATACTTAGTCGCTATAAAAATGATGAAGAACGCCGTTTACCGCGCCTTCCTATCGCATTTATTAGCCGAGATATTGAGAAAAACATCATTTTTTTCTTCTGCTGGGAAGACCGAGAAAAATTTTTGTCTCCGATTTTCGGATTTTTTCTCTCTATACTTAGTCGCTATAAAAATGATGAAGAACGCCGTTTACCGCGCCTTCCTATCGCATTTATTAGCTGAGATATTGAGAAAAACATCATTTTTGTATTCTGCTGGGAAGATAGAGAAAAATTTTTGTCTCCGAATTTCGGATTTTTTCTCTCTATACTTAGTCGCTATAAAAATGATGAAGAACGCCGTTTACCGCACCTTCCTATTGCATTTATTAGCTGAGATATTGAGAAAAATATCATTTTTTTCTTCTGCTGGAAAGACCGAGAAAAATTTTTGTCTCGGAATTTCGGATTTTTTTCTCTCTATACTTAGTCGCTATAAAAATGATGAAGAACGCCGTTTACCGCGCCTTCCTATCGCATTTATTAGCCGAGATATTGAGAAATCATCATTTTTTTCTTCTGCTGGGAAGACCGAGAAAAATTTTTATCTCCGAATTTCGGATTTTTTCTCTTTATACTTAGTCGCTATAAAAATGATGAAGAACGCCGTTTACCGCGCCTTCCTATCGCATTTATTAGCTGAGATATTGAGAAAGACATCATTTTTTTCTTCTGCAGGGAAGACCGAGAAAAATTTTTGTCTCGGAATTTCGGATTTTTTCTCTCTATACTTTGTCGCTATAAAAATGATGAAGAACGCCGTTTACCGCGCCTTCCTATCGCATTTATTAGCTGAGATATTGAGAAAAACATCATTTTTGTATTCTGCTGGGAAGATAGAGAAAAATTTTTGTCTCGGAATTTCGGATTTTTTCTCTCTATACTTAGTCGCTATAAAAATGATGAAGAACGCCGTTTACCGCGCCTTCCTATCGCATTTATTAGCCGAGATATTGAGAAAAACATCATTTTTTTCTTCTGCTAGGAAGACCGAGAAAAATTTTTGTCTCCGATTTTCGGATTTTTTCTCTCTATACTTAGTCGCTATAAAAATGATGAAGAACGCCGTTTACCGCGCCTTCCTATCGCATTTATTAGCTGAGATATTGAGAAAAACATCATTTTTGTATTCTGCTGGGAAGATAGAGAAAAATTTTTGTCTCCGAATTTCGGATTTTTTCTCTCTATACTTAGTCGCTATAAAAATGATGAAGAACGCCGTTTACCGCACCTTCCTATTGCATTTATTAGCTGAGATATTGAGAAAAACATCATTTTTTTCTTCTGCTGGAAAGACCGAGAAAAATTTTTGTCTCGGAATTTCGGATTTTTTTCTCTCTATACTTAGTCGCTATAAAAATGATGAAGAACGCCGTTTACCGCGCCTTCCTATCGCATTTATTAGCCGAGATATTGAGAAATCATCATTTTTTTCTTCTGCTGGGAAGACCGAGAAAAATTTTTGTCTCCGAATTTCGGATTTTTTCTCTTTATACTTAGTCGCTATTAAAATGATGAAGAACGCCGTTTACCGCGCCTTCCTATCGCATTTATTAGCTGAGATATTGAGAAAAACATCATTTTTTTCTTCTGCAGGGAAGACCGAGAAAAATGTTTGTCTCCGAATTTCGGATTTTTTCTCTCTATACTTGGTCGCTATAAAAATGATGAAGAACGCCGTTTACCGCGCCTTCCTATCGCATTTATTAGCTGAGATATTGAGAAAAACATCATTTTTGTATTCTGCTGGGAAGATAGAGAAAATTTTTTGTCTCGGAATTTCGGATTTTTTCTCTCTATACTTAGTCGCTATAAAAATGATGAAGAACGCCGTTTACCGCGCCTTGCTATCGCATTTATTAGGTGAGATATTGAGAAAAAACATCATTTTTGTATTCTGCTGGGGAGATAGAGAAAATTTTTTGTCTCGGAATTTCGGATTTTTTCTCTCTTAACTTAGTCGCTATAAAAATGATGAAGAACGCCGTTTACCGCGCCTTCCTATCGCATTTATTAGCTGAGATATTGAGAAAAAATCATTTTTGTATTCTGCTGGGAAGATAGAGAAAAATTTTTGTCTCCGAATTTCGGATTTTTTCTTTCTATACTTAGTCGCTAAAAATGATGAAGAACGCCGTTTACCACACCTTCCTATCGCATTTATTAGCTGAGATATTGAGAAAAACATCATTTTTTTCTTCTGCTGGGAAGACCGAGAAAAATTTTTGTCTCGGAATTTCGGATTTTTTCTCTCTATACTAAGTCGCTATAAAAATGATGAAGAACGCCGTTTACCGCGCCTTCCTATCGCATTTATTAGCCGAGATATTGAGAAAATCATCATTTTTTTCTTCTGCTGGGAAGACCGAGAAAAATTTTTGTCTCCGAATTTCGGATTTTTTCTCTTTATACTTAGTCGCTATAAAATGATGAAGAACGCCGTTTACCGCGCCTTCCTATCGCATTTATTAGCTGAGATATTGAGAAAAACATCATTTTTTTCTTCTGCTGGGAAGACCGAGAAAATTTTTTGTCTCCGAATTTCGGATTTTTTTCTCTCTATACTTAGTCGCTATAAAAATGATGAAGAACGCCGTTTACCGCGCCTTCCTATCGCATTTATTAGCCGAGATATTGAGAAATCATCATTTTTTTCGTCTGCTGGGAAGACCGAGAAAAATTTTTGTCTCCGAATTTCGGATTTTTTCTCTTTATACTTAGTCGCTATAAAAATGATGAAGAACGCCGTTTACCGCGCCTTCCTATCGCATTTATTAGCTGAGATATTGAGAAAAACATCATTTTTTTCTTCTGCAGGGAAGACCGAGAAAAATGTTTGTCTCCGAATTTCGGATTTTTTCTCTCTATACTTGGTCGCTATAAAAATGATGAAGAACGCCGTTTACCGCGCCTTCCTATCGCATTTATTAGCTGAGATATTGAGAAAAACATCATTTTTGTATTCTGCTGGGAAGATAGAGAAAAATTTTTGTCTCGGAATTTCGGATTTTTTCTCTCTATACTTAGTCGCTATAAAAATGATGAAGAACGCCGTTTACCGCGCCTTGCTATCGCATTTATTAGGTGAGATATTGAGAAAAAACATCATTTTTGTATTCTGCTGGGGAGATAGAGAAAATTTTTTGTCTCGGAATTTCGGATTTTTTCTCTCTTTACTTAGTCGCTATAAAAATGATGAAGAACGCCGTTTACCGCGCCTTCCTATCGCATTTATTAGCTGAGATATTGAGAAAAAAATCATTTTTGTATTCTGCTGGGAAGATAGAGAAAAATTTTTGTCTCCGAATTTCGGATTTTTTCTCTCTATACTTAGTCGCTATAAAAATGATGAAGAACGCCGTTTATCGCGCCTTCCTATCGCATTTATTAGCTGAGATATTGAGAAAAACATCATTTTTGTATTCTGCTGGGAAGATAGAGAAAAATTTTTCTCTCCGAATTTCGGATTTTTTCTCTCTATACTTAGTCGCTATAAAAATGATGAAGAACGCCGTTTACCGCACCTTCCTATCGCATTTATTAGCTGAGATATTGAGAAAAACATCATTTTTTCTTCTGCTGGGAAGACCGAGAAAAATTTTTGTCTCGGAATTTCGGATTTTTTCTCTGTTTCTTAGTCGCTATAAAAATGATGAAGAACGCCGTTTACCGCGCCTTCCTATCGCATTTATTAGCTGAGATATTGAGAAAAACATCATTTTTGTATTCTGCTGGGAAGATAGAGAAAAATTTTTGTCTCCGAATTTCGGAATTTTTTCTCTCTATACTTAGTCGCTGTAAAAATGATGAAGAACGCCGTTTACCGCACCTTCCTATCGCATTTATTAGCTGAGATATTGAGTAAAACATCATTTTTTTCTTCTGCTGGGAAGACCGAGAAAAATTTTTGTCTCGGAATTCCGGATTTTTTCTCTCTATACTTAGTCGCTATAAAAATGATGAAGAACGCCGTTTACCGCGCCTTCCTATCGCATTTATTAGCCGAGATATTGAAAAAACATCATTTTTTACTTCTGCTGGGAAGACCGAGAAAAATTTTTGTCTCCGATTTTCGGATTTTTTCTCTCTATACTTAGTCGCTATAAAAATGATGAAGAACGCCGTTTACCGCACCTTCCTATTGCATTTATTAGCTGAGATATTGAGAAAAACATCATTTTTTTCTTCTGCTGGAAAGACCGAGAAAAATTTTTGTCTCGGAATTTCGGATTTTTTTCTCTCTATACTTAGTCGCTATAAAAATGATGAAGAACGCCGTTTACCGCGCCTTCCTATCGCATTTATTAGCCGAGATATTGAGAAATCATCATTTTTTTCTTCTGCTGGGAAGACCGAGAAAAATTTTTGTCTCCGAATTTCGGATTTTTTCTCTTTATACTTAGTCGCTATAAAAATGATGAAGAACGCCGTTTACCGCGCCTTCCTATCGCATTTATTAGCTGAGATATTGAGAAAAACATCATTTTTTTCTTCTGCAGGGAAGACCGAGAAAAATGTTTGTCTCCGAATTTCGGATTTTTTCTCTCTATACTTGGTCGCTATAAAAATGATGAAGAACGCCGTTTACCGCGCCTTCCTATCGCATTTATTAGCTGAGATATTGAGAAAAACATCATTTTTGTATTCTGCTGGGAAGATAGAGAAAAATTTTTGTCTCGGAATTTCGGATTTTTTCTCTCTATACTTAGTCGCTATAAAAATGATGAAGAACGCCGTTTACCGCGCCTTGCTATCGCATTTATTAGGTGAGATATTGAGAAAAAACATCATTTTTGTATTCTGCTGGGGAGATAGAGAAAATTTTTTGTCTCGGAATTTCGGATTTTTTCTCTCTTTACTTAGTCGCTATAAAAATGATGAAGAACGCCGTTTACCGCGCCTTCCTATCGCATTTATTAGCTGAGATATTGAGAAAAAAATCATTTTTGTATTCTGCTGGGAAGATAGAGAAAAATTTTTGTCTCCGAATTTCGGATTTTTTCTCTCTATACTTAGTCGCTAAAAATGATGAAGAACGCCGTTTACCACACCTTCCTATCGCATTTATTAGCTGAGATATTGAGAAAAACATCATTTTTTTCTTCTGCTGGGAAGACCGAGAAAAATTTTTGTCTCGGAATTTCGGATTTTTTCTCTCTATACTAAGTCGCTATAAAAATGATGAAGAACGCCGTTTACCGCGCCTTCCTATCGCATTTATTAGCCGAGATATTGAGAAAATCATCATTTTTTTCTTCTGCTGGGAAGACCGAGAAAAATTTTTGTCTCCGAATTTCGGATTTTTTCTCTTTATACTTAGTCGCTATAAAATGATGAAGAACGCCGTTTACCGCGCCTTCCTATCGCATTTATTAGCTGAGATATTGAGAAAAACATCATTTTTTTCTTCTGCTGGGAAGACCGAGAAAATTTTTTGTCTCCGAATTTCGGATTTTTTTCTCTCTATACTTAGTCGCTATAAAAATGATGAAGAACGCCGTTTACCGCGCCTTCCTATCGCATTTATTAGCCGAGATATTGAGAAAAACATCATTTTTGTAGTCTGCTGGGATGATAGAGAAAATTTTTTGTGTCGGAATTTCGGATTTTTTCTCTCTATACTTAGTGGCTATAAAAATAATGAAGAACGCCGTTTACCGCGCCTTCCTATCGCATTTATTAGCTGAGATATTGAGAAAAACATCATTTTTTTCTTCTGCTGGGAAGACCGAGAAAATTTTTTGTCTCCGAATTTCGGATTTTTTTCTCTCTATACTAAGTCGCTATAAAAATGATGAAGAACGCCGTTTACCGCGCCTTCCTATCGCATTTATTAGCTGAGATATTGAGAAAAACATCATTTTTGTATTCTGCTGGGAAGATAGAGAAAAATTTTTGTCTCCGAATTTCGGATTTTTTCTCTCTATACTTAGTCGCTATTAAAAATGATGAAGAACGCCGTTTACCGCGCCTTCCTATCGCATTTATTAGCTGAGATATTGAGAAAAACATCATTTTTGTATTCTGCTGGGAAGATAGAGAAAAATTTTTGTCTCCGAATTTCGGATTTTTTCTCTCTGTACTTAGTCGCTATAAAAATGATGAAGAACGCCGTTTACCGCACCTTCCTATCGCATTTATTAGCTGAGATATTGAGAAAAACATCATTTTTGTATTCTGCTGGGAAGATAGAGAAAAATTTTTGTCTCGGAATTTCGGATTTTTCTCTCTATACTTAGTCGCTATAAAAATGATGAAGAACGCCGTTTACCACGCCTTCCTATCGCATTTATTAGCCGAGATATTGAGAAAAACATCATTTTTGTATTCTGCTGGGAAGATAGAGAAAATTTTTTGTCTCCGAATTTCGGATTTTTTCTCTCTATACTTAGTCGCTATAAAAATGATGAAGAACGCCGTTTACCGCAACTTCCTATCGCATTTATTAGCTGAGATATTGAGAAAGACATCATTTTTTTCTTCTGCAGGGAAGACCGAGAAAAATTTTTGTCTCGGAATTTCGGATTTTTTCTCTCTATACTTAGTCGCTATAAAAATGATGAAGAACGCCGTTTACCGCGCCTTCCTATCGCATTTATTAGCTGAGATATTGAGAAAAACATCATTTTTGTATTCTGCTGGGAAGATAGGGAAAAATTTTTGTCTCCGAATTTCGGATTTTTTTCTCTCTATACTTAGTCGCTATAAAAATGATGAAGAACGCCGTTTACCGCGCCTTCCTATCGCATTTATTAGCTGAGATATTGAGAAAAACATTATTTTTGTATTCTGCTGGGAAGATAGAGAAAAAATTTTGTCTCCGAATTTCGAATTTTTTTTCTCTATACTTAGTCGCTATAAAAATGATGAAGAACGCCGTTTACCGCACCTTCCTATCGCATTTATCAGCTGAGATATTGAGAAAAACATCATTTTTGTCTTCTGCTGGGAAGACCGAGAAAAATTTTTGTCTCGGAATTTCGGATTTTTTCTCTCTATACTTAGTCGCTATAAAAATGATGAAGAACGCCGTTTACCGCGCCTTCCTATCGCATTTATTAGCTGAGATATTGAGAAAAACATCATTTTTGTATTCTGCTGGGAAGATAGAGAAAAATTTTTGTCTCCGAATTTCGGATTTTTTCTCTCTATACTTAGTCGCTATAAAAATGATGAAGAACGCCGTTTACCGCACCTTCCTATCGCATTTATTAGCTGAGATATTGAGAAAAACATCATTTTTTTCTTCTGCTGGGAAGACCGAGAAAAATTTTTGTCTCGGAATTTCGGATTTTTTCTCTCTATACTTAGTCGCTATAAAAATGATGCAGAACGCCGTTTACCGCGCCTTCCTATCGCATTTATTAGCCGAGATATTAAGAAAAACATCATTTTTGTATTCTGTTGGGAAGATAGAGAAAAATTTTTGTCTCCGAATTTCGGATTTTTTCTCTCTATGCTTAGTCGCTATAAAAATGATGAAGAACGCCGTTTACCGCGCCTTCCTATCGCATTTATTAGCTGAGATATTGAGAAAAACATCATTTTTGTATTCTGCTGGGAAGATAGAGAAAAATTTTTGTCTCCGAATTTCGGATTTTTACTCTCTATACTTAGTCGCTATAAAAATGACGAAGAACGCCGTTTACCGCCCCTTCCTATCGCATTTATTAGCTGAGATATTGAGAAAAACATCATTTTTGTATTCTGCTGGGAAGATAGAGAAAAATTTTTGTCTCCGAATTTCGGATTTTTTCTCTCTATACTTAGTCGCTATAAAAATGATGAAGAACGCCGTTTACCGCGCCTTCCTATCGCATTTATTAGCTGAGATATTGAGAAAAACATTATTTTTGTATTCTGCTGGGAAGATAGAGAAAAGAATTTGTCTCCGAATTTCAAATTTTTCTCTCTATACTTAGTCGCTATAAAAATGATGAAGAACGCCGTTTACCGCACCTTCCTATCGCATTTATTAGCTGAGATATTGAGAAAAACATCATTTTTGTCTTCTGCTGGGAAGACCGAGAAAAATTTTTGTCTCGGAATTTCGGATTTTTTCTCTCTATACTTAGTCGCTATAAAAATGATGAAGAACGCCGTTTACCGCGCCTTGTGGCAACCTCTAATGTAATGCAACAAGTATATTACATTAGGCGTTGTTACATTAGGCGTTGCAGTCAACGCCAAATGTAACAACGCCTAATGTAATAAAGTAAATTTCGTGTAGGACAAGATGAAATCTCAAAAAAAGTTAAAATCATAGAGTATCCATATACCTTGGGGCCGAAGGTTGTCTGGGTACTGGGGTCGAAGGGGTTGTCGATACTGGGGTCGAAGGTGGTGTAGGTACTTTGAGTGTGTATGGTGGGGAGCTTGTGCTTCAACGCAACTCTATTCTAATTAATGATATTACTTAAGATCTGAATGTATTACATTAGGCGTTGTTACATTAGGCGTTGCACTCAAAGCCAAATGTAACAACGCCTAATGTAATAAAGTAACTTTCGTCTAGGACAAGATGAAATCTCAAATGAAAGAGTTAAAATCATAAAGTATCCATATATCTTGGGGTCGAATGTGACGTGGGTACTTGGGGTCAAAGTTGGTGTGGGTACTGGGGTCGAAGGTGGTGTGTTTACTTGGAGTGTTTGTGTGTGTGTGTGTGGGGGGGGGGGCTTGTGCTTCTCTAACGCAACTCTATTCTAATTAATGATATTCCTCAAGATTCTATGAAATGTTCTGAGTGTATTATATTAGGCGTTGTTATATTAGGCGTTGCAGTCAATGCCAAATGTAACAACGCTTAATGTATTAAATTGACTTTCGTCTATTACAAGACGAAATATCAAATGAAAATGTTAAAGCAAGCTATCAAGTATCCATATATATGAGATGAAGGTGGTGTGGATACCGGGATCGAATCTGGTGTGGGTACGCAACACTGTTCTTATTAATGATATGACTCAAGATTCTTTGAAATGTTTGTTTGGTTTTACGGCCCTTTCAAGATTATTTCACTCATATCGAGCCGATCGGTAATCAGAGGTGGGCGAAAACCGGAGTACCCGGAGAAAAACCACCTGATCTTCCGTTGCAGAACTTGGCGTCTCACATATGATCCGAGCGTGGCTCGAACCACAGCGGTGAAAGACCTAGTGATCAAGAGTCAGCGCTCTTAACCACTAGGCCACGGAGGCCCGTTTCTTTGAAATGTTCTGAGTGTATTACATTAGGCGTTCAAGCCCCCGCCCATAGGGGCTTGAAGAAATATATGGGCTGCATGATGCTTCCACGCAGAGCTGAATCCGGCCCGCACACTTGTACTGGTAAACCGCTTGGAGGATCTAAGCCTTCCAGGAACCGCGATGCGAGGCGGACCGTCCATGCTAATAAACCATATTGGTTTCATTGGGCGACAGGGCTTGAGATGTCATTTCATCTCAATGTCGGGTAAAAGTCCCACAAAATTGGAAGCAACGTCTCCAAAATGACCTTTACAGTGTTGACGGGTCGTTAAACCTCAAATCAAACAAACAAACAAAACATTAGGCGTTGCAGTCAACGCCAAATGTATCAACGCCTTATCTAATAAAGTAACTTTCGTCTAGGACAGGTTTGTTTGTTTGTATTGGAGTTTAACTATTTTAGGTCATTTTTGAGCCGGTCAATTTACCTATCAACATATACGTAAGAGGTTAACCAGTACAGTGTACATTCTTTCGACAGAAACTGACAACTGCCCGTCTTGAATAAGCGGAATGGAGAGAATGACCGTAGAAAAGATTTCATGATCAAACTCTACGAAACAATGTTGCCGACCCTAGCAGGTATCGAACAAGCGTCCTCCTGATCACCAGTCAGACGCGCATCCGACTGAGCTACCGAGGAAGATGAAATCTCAAACGAAAAAATTAAATCATAAAGTATCCATATATCCTAAGGTCGAAGTTGGTGCAGGTCCTGAGGTAGAAGTTGGTGTGGGTACCCGGTGTCTGTGTGTACAGACAATCCCAAAAATAACAACGTCTAATGTAATAAAGTAACTTTCGGC
This sequence comes from Lucinisca nassula, assembly GCA_963580285.1. NCBI lineage: Eukaryota > Metazoa > Mollusca > Bivalvia > Lucinida > Lucinidae > Lucinisca > Lucinisca nassula. The sequence continues at coordinate 1,943,282 of OY757012.1, forward strand.
CCCGCCCATCGGGACTTGAACATAAAGATGGGCTGCATGATGCTTCCTCGCAGAGCTGAAACCGACCGCACGCGAGTACTGGTAAACCGCTTAGAGGATCTAAGCCTGCCCAGGGAAAGCGGTGCGAGTCGGACCGTCCATGCTTGTAAACCCTGTTGGTTTTATGTAGCTCACCTGAGTTTTTCTGCCTCACGAAAACACGCCTACATAATTTTGACTCCTTTGAACCCCACTTTTATTTCGTAAGACTGGGGTTTGCAGGGGTAAACCTATTTTGTCTTATTTCTGCTCTACAATATAGATTGTGGGTACTAGTAAGAACCACCTCGATGAGGCGGTTCTAACGACTACCTACAATCTATATTGTAAAGCAGAAATAAGAAAAATATCACAATTGTTCATCTTAAAATTTTCATTTTTTTCGGAGATAAAGGTTACAATGTATTCGTATAGGCATGTTTTCGTAATGGACAGGCAAGTGCTCAGGCGTCCGTCCTTAGTCCGTCGTCCGTCAGCATTGGCATCTCCTCCTAACCACTGTGCCAATTTAAACCAAACTTCACCAGAATGATGCTTGGGAGGTACATACTGAAAGTAGTTCAAAAATTTGGGATCCAAGCAAAACCAGCAAACAAAACTTTTAAAACTCTTCTTGTCTGAAACCAGAAAGCCCGGGTCTTTGATATTTGGTATGAAGCTTCATCAAGAGGACCTTGGTATGAAGCTTCATCTAGAGGATCTATACCAATATTGTTCAAATTATAGCCCCCGGGCCAAAATGGCCCCGCCCCGGGGCCCACTGGTTTTACATAGGCTTATATAGGGAAAACCTGAAAAAAAAAACGTCTTGTCTGAAGCCAGAAATCCATGGTCTTTGAAATTGGGTATGAAGCTTCATCTAGAGGACCTCTACGAAGATTATTCTAAAAATAGCTCTGAGGCCTAAAAGGGCCCGACCCGCGGCCCCGCTTAATCTGGGATCATTGAGTTCATTTAGAATCATTTTGAAAATAGGGTTCTGCATAATCCGGTGTTAGAGGGCGTGGTCGGTTTTGTGCATTTCAGTAATGGTCATAAATGAATAAGCTCAATAACCGAGTCTGCTATTTTCCTTTATTAGCTCACCTGAGCACAAGGTGCTCATTGTGAGCTATTGTGATCGACCTGTGTCCGGCGTTCGTCGTCCTTTGTGTGTCGTGCGTCGTCAACAATTTCTTCAAATGACATCTCCTTAACCGGTGAAAGGATTTTGAAATAAGTTCACACGAATGTACCTTGAGTGACCCTTTACCAAAATTGCTAAAATTGTTCACCCCGTTAAACAAAATGGCCATCAGATCTGAGTGAGTGAGTGAGTGAGTGAGTGAGTGAGTGAGTGAGTGAGTGAGTATTTGAGTTTTACGTCTCACCAACAGCTAAGGTCATACGGAGACGGGATCTCGGTTTAAAGACTCATTCGAAAGTCTGAGGAAGCCCGGTCCACCAGAGCTAAAAATAGAAAAAAAAAAATTAAACGACATCTCCTCCTAGCCCACTGGCTCGATTTCAAAATAATTCACAGAAATGGTCCTTGGGTGACCCTCTACCATAATTGCTAAAATGGTTCAGCTCTGCTGAACAAAATGGCCACCAGCGCTAAAAATAGACAAAAATGACAACGAAATCTCGTCCTAGCCCACTGGCCCAATTTCAAAATATTTTCACAGAAATGTTCCTTGGGTGACCCTCTACCAAAACTGCTAAATGGTTCCGGTCTGCTGAACAAGCCGCAAGAGCTAAAAAAAAAACAAAAAAACTTTTAAATGACATCTCCTCCTAGCCAACTGGCCCGAATTCAAAATTATTTCATAGAAATGTTCCATTGGTGACCCTCTACCATCCTTACTAAAATTGTTCCTCTCCGCTGAACAAAATGGCTGCCAGAGCTAAAAATAGAAAAAAAAACCCTTTAAACGACATCTCCTTCGATTTCAAAGTAATTTCACAGAAATGTTCCTTAGGTGACCCTATTAATAAATATTACTAAAATGGTTCCGCTCCGCTGATACAGACGAAACTTTAAAACGACATTTCCTCCTAGCCTACTTGCCCAAATTTGAAATAATTTCACAGAAATGATTCTTGGGTGACCCTATACCAAATTGCTAAAATGGTTCAGGGGAACGGGAGGTCTCGGGTTCGATCCCGGGCCGTGACATACCAAAGTCGTTAAAAATGGTACTAGCTGCTCCTCGCTTGGCACTCAGATTTACGGGGTAGAGCTAGGACTGGTCGATCCAGTGTCAGGATAATGTGACTGGGTGTGGTATCATGTAATGTGTCTGGGACATGATACTTCAGTGAGACAGCACTATAAACGTGAGCATTGAGCTCCCTGTCGCAACCAGACACCGTCGTGATATGACTGAAAAATTGTTGAAAGCGACGTTAAACCCGAATTCACACACACTAAAATGGTTCAGCTTCGATGAACAAAATGGCCACCAGAGCTAAAAATAGAAAAATGTTTAAATGACATCTGGCAAGATTTCAACATGTTCCTTGGGTGACCCTCTGCCAAAATTGCTAAAATCGATTCGCTCCACTGAACAAAATTACCGCCAGAGCTTAAAATAGAAAAAAAAAATTCAAACATCTCCTCTGAGGCAAATGGTCTAAATTTAAAACAACTTCACAGAAATGTTTCTCTTGTGACCATTTACCACACTTGCTAAAATCGTTCTGCTCTGGCCATCAGAGCTAAAAAAATAGAAGAACCTTTCATGGACTTCTCCTCCTAGGCAAATGGCCCAATTGCAAAATAATTTCACGGAAATGTTCCTCGTATGACCTTTCAGTTGTTCTGCCAGAGCTGAAAATACCAAAATCTTTAAAGAACATCTAAGCCAAAGGCTCCTTGTAATATAGTTTCATAGAATGTTTCCTCTAATGTTGCTAAAAGGATTCCACTGCAATGAAAAAGATGGTCTAAAAAACAGTGAAAAAAAGCTTTGGTCCACACGTCCTTTAACTAGTGACTTCACTATTTCCATAAGCTATGAAACGTCTTGGACTCAGGTGAACGATCCAGGGCTACCATGGCCCTCTTGTTTGGTGTATGTTTTGCTTCCAAATGATCCAACTATTCAGAACTTATTTATCTTCACTGCAGCTAGTGTTGTGCCGTGTGGCGGCCAGAAAAAATCTCCTCGTACACCATCATAGTGCAGATTATATTTTCTGGTCCTTTGGGATCATTGAGTTCATTTAGAATCATTTTGAAAATAGTGTTCTGCTTAAGCCGGTGCTAGAGGGCATGGTCGGTGTTGCACATTTAAGTACTGGTCATGAACAGACTCAATAAAACCGAGTCTGCTATTTTCGTTTATTGGTGTATTCTTTGCTTCCAAAGGATCCAGTTATTATAGGGAAAACCTTTCAAAATCTTCTTGTCTTAAACCAGAAGGCCAAGGTCTTTGATATTTGGTTTGAAGCTTCATCAAGAGACATCTACCAAGATTGTTCAAATTTTTGCGGCAGGACTCTATAATTCGAACAATCTTGGTAGAGCCACTGGATGCAGCTTTGTACCAAATATCGAAGACCTGGGCCTTGTGGTTTCAGACAAGGAGATTTTTAAAGGCTTTCTTAATATAAGCCTATGTAAAACCAGTGGGCTCCGGGCGGAGACATTTTGGCCCCAGGGCTATTATTTGAACAATCTTGGTATAGAGGCCCTTTAGATGAAGCTGCATATCAAATATCAAAGGCCTGGACCTTCTGGTTTCAGACAAAAATATTTTAAAGGTTGTCCCTATACAAGCCTATGAAAAACCAGTGGGCCCAGGGGCAGGCCAAAAATGATGTTTTTCTCAATATCTCAGCTAATAAATGGGATAGGAAGGCGCGGTAAACGGCAGTCTTCATCATTTTTTATAGCGACTAAGTATAGAGAGAAAAAATTCTAAATTCGAAGACAAAAATTTTTCTCTATCAACACAGCAGAAGAAAAAATGATGTTTTTCTCAATATCTCAGCTAATAGATGCGATAGGAAGGTGCGGTAAACGGCGTTCTTCATCATTTTTATAGCGACTAAGTATAGAGAGAAAAAATCCGAAATTCGGAGACAAATTTTTTTCTCTATCTTTCCAGCAGAAGAAAAAAATAATGTTTTTCTCAATATCTCTGCTAATAAATGCGAGAAGAAGGCGCGGTAAACGGCGTTCTTCATCATTTTTATAGCGACTAAGTATAGAGAGAAAAAATCCGAAATTCCGAGACAAAAATTTTTCTCGGTCTTCCCAGCAGAAGAAAAAAATGATGTTTTTCTCAATATCTCAGCTAATAAATGCGATAGGAAGGTGCGGTAAACGGCGTTCTTCATCATTTTTATAGCGACTAAGTATAGAGAGAAAAAATCCGAAATTCGGAGACAAAAATTTTTCTCTATCTTCCCAGCAGAATACAAAAATGATGTTTTTCTCAATATCTCAGCTAATAAATGCGATAGGAAGGCGCGATAAACGGCGTTCTTCATCATTTTTATAGCGACTAAGTATAGAGAGAAAAAATCCGAAATTCGGAGACAAAAATTTTTCTCGGTCTTCCCAGCAGAAGAAAAAAATGATGTTTTTCTCAATATCTCAGCTAATAAATGCGATAGGAAGGTGCGGTAAACGGCGTTATTCATCATTTTTATAGCGACTAAGTATAGAGAGAAAAAATCCGAAATTCGGAGACAAAAATTTTTCTCTATCTTCCCAGCAGAATACAAAAATGATGTTTTTCTCAATATCTCAGCTAATAAATGCGATAGGAAGGGGCGGTAAACGGCGTTATTCATCATTTTTATAGCGACTAAGTATAGAGAGAAAAAATCCGAAATTCGGAGACAAAAAATTTTCTCTATCTTCCCAGCAGAATACAAAAATGATGTTTTTCTCAATATCTCAGCTAATAAATGCGATAGGAAGGCGCGGTAAACGGCGTTCTTCATCTTTTTTATAGCGACTAAGTATAGAGAGAAAAAATCCGAAATTCGGAGACAAAAATTTTTCTCTATCTTCCCAGCAGAATACAAAAATGATGTTTTTCTCAATATCTCAGCTAATAAATGCGATAGGAAGGCGCGGTAAACGGCGTTCTTCATCATTTTTATAGCGACTAAGTATAGAGAGAAAAAATCCGAAATTCGGAGACAAAAATTTTTCTCTATCTTCCCAGCAGAATACAAAAATGATGTTTTTCTCAATATCTCAGCTAATAAATGCGATAGGAAGGCGCGGTAAACGGCGTTCTTCATCATTTTTATAGCGACTAAGTATAGAGAGAAAAAATCCGAAATTCCGAGACAAAAATTTTTCTCGGTCTTCCCAGCAGAAGAAAAAAATGATGTTTTTCTCAATATCTCAGCTAATAAATGCGATAGGAAGGTGCGGTAAACGGCGTTCTTCATCATTTTTATAGCGACTAAGTATAGAGAGAAAAAATCCGAAATTCGGAGACAAAAATTTTTCTCTATCTTCCCAGCAGAATACAAAAATGATGTTTTTCTCAATATCTCAGCTAATAAATGCGATAGGAAGGTGCGGTAAACGGCGTTCTTCATCATTTTTATAGCGACTAAGTATAGAGAGAAAAAATCCGAAATTCGGAGACAAAAATTTTTCTCTATCTTCCCAGCAGAATACAAAAATGATGTTTTTCTCAATATCTCAGCTAATAAATGCGATAGGAAGGCGCGGTAAACGGCGTTCTTCATCATTTTTATAGCGACTAAGTATAGAGAGAAAAAATCCGAAATTCCGAGACAAAAATTTTTCTCGGTCTTCCCAGCAGAAGAAAAAAATGATGTTTTTCTCAATATCTCAGCTAATAAATGCGATAGGAAGGTGCGGTAAACGGCGTTCTTCATCATTTTTATAGCGACTAAGTATAGAGAGAAAAAATCCGAAATTCGGAGACAAAAATTTTTCTCTATCTTCCCAGCAGAATACAAAAATGATGTTTTTCTCAATATCTCAGCTAATAAATGCGATAGGAAGGTGCGGTAAACGGCGTTCTTCATCATTTTTATAGCGACTAAGTATAGAGAGAAAAAATCCGAAATTCGGAGACAAAAATTTTTCTCTATCTTCCCAGCAGAATACAAAAATGATGTTTTTCTCAATATCTCAGCTAATAAATGCGATAGGAAGGCGCGGTAAACGGCGTTCTTCATCATTTTTATAGCGACTAAGTATAGAGAGAAAAAATCCGAAATTCGGAGACAAAAATTTTTCTCTTTCTTCCCAGCAGAATACAAAAATGATGTTTTTCTCAATATCTCAGCTAATAAATGCGATAGGAAGGCGCGGTAAACGGCGTTCTTCATCATTTTTATAGCGACTAAGTATAGAAAGAAAAAATCCGAAATTCCGAGACAAAAAATTTTCTCTATCTTCCCAGCAGACTACAAAAATGATGTTTTTCTCAATATCTCAGCTAATAAATGCGATAGGAAGGCGCGGTAAACGGCGTTCTTCATCATTTTTATAGCGACTAAGTATAGAGAGAAAAAATCCGAAATTCCGAGACAAAAATTTTTCTCTATCTTCCCAGCAGAAGAAAAAAATGATGTTTTTCTCAATATCTCGGCTAATAAATGCGATAGGAAGGCGCGGTAAACGGCGTTCTTCATCATTTTTATAGCGACTAAGTATAGAGAGAAAAAATCCGAAATTCGGAGACAAAAATTTTTCTCTATCTTCCCAGCAGAATACAAAAATGATGTTTTTCTCAATATCTCAGCTAATAAATGCGATAGGAAGGCGCGGTAAACGGCGTTCTTCATCATTTTTATAGCGACTAAGTATAGAGAGAAAAAATCCGAAATTCCGAGACAAAATTTTTTCTCTATCTTCCCAGCAGAATACAAAAATGATGTTTTTCTCAATATCTCAGCTAATAAATGCGATAGGAAGGCGCGGTAAACGGCGTTCTTCATCATTTTTATAGCGACTAAGTATAGAGAGAAAAAATCCGAAATTCCGAGACAAAAATTTTTCTCGGTCTTCCCAGCAGAAGAAAAAAATGATGTTTTTCTCAATATCTCAGCTAATAAATGCGATAGGAAGGTGCGGTAAACGGCGTTCTTCATCATTTTTATAGCGACTGAGTATAGAGAGAAAAAATCCGAAATTCGGAGACAAATTTTTTTCTCTATCTTCCCAGCAGAATACAAAAATGATGTTTTTCTCAATATCTCAGCTAATAAATGCGATAGGAAGGTGCGGTAAACGGCGTTATTCATCATTTTTATAGCGACTAAGTATAGAGAGAAAAAATCCGAAATTCGGAGACAAAAATTTTTCTCTATCTTCCCAGCAGAATACAAAAATGATGTTTTTCTCAATATCTCAGCTAATAAATGCGATAGGAAGGGGCGGTAAACGGCGTTCTTCATCATTTTTATAGCGACTAAGTATAGAGAGAAAAAATCCGAAATTCGGAGACAAAAATTTTTCTCTATCTTCCCAGCAGAATACAAAAATGATGTTTTTCTCAATATCTCAGCTAATAAATGCGATAGGAAGGCGCGGTAAACGGCGTTCTTCATCATTTTTATAGCGACTAAGTATAGAGAGAAAAAATCCGAAATTCGGAGACAAAAAATTTTCTCTATCTTCCCAGCAGAATACAAAAATGATGTTTTTCTCAATATCTCAGCTAATAAATGCGATAGGAAGGCGCGGTAAACGGCGTTCTTCATCATTTTTATAGCGACTAAGTATAGAGAGAAAAAATCCGAAATTCCGAGACAAAAATTTTTCTCGGTCTTCCCAGCAGAAGAAAAAAATGATGTTTTTCTCAATATCTCAGCTAATAATTGCGATAGGAAGGTGCGGTAAACGGCGTTCTTCATCATTTTTATAGCGACTAAGTATAGAGAGAAAAAATCCGAAATTCGGAGACAAAAATTTTTCTCTATCTTCCCAGCAGAATACAAAAATGGTGTTTTTCTCAATATCTCAGCTAATAAATGCGATAGGAAGGCGCGGTAAACGGCGTTCTTCGTCATTTTCATAGCGACTAAGTATAGAGAGAAAAAATCCGAAATTCCGAGATAAAATTTTTTCTCTATCTTCCCAGCAGAATACAAAAATGATGTTTTTCTCAATATCTCAGCTAATAAATGGGATAGGAAGGCGCGGTAAACGGCGTTCTTCATCATTTTTATAGCGACTAAGTATAGAGAGAAAAAATCCGAAATTCGGAGACAAAAATTTTTCTCGGTCTTCCCAGCAGAAGAAAAAAATGACGTTTTTCTCAATATCTCAGCTAATAAATGCGATAGGAAGGTGCGGTAAACGGCGTTCTTCATCATTTTTATAGCGACTAAGTATAGAGAGAAAAAATCCGAAATTCGGAGACAAAAATTTTTCTCTATCTTCCCAGCAGAATACAAAAATGATGTTTTTCTCAATATCTCAGCTAATAAATGCGATAGGAAGGCGCGGCAAACGGCGTTCTTCATCATTTTTATAGCGACTAAGTATAGAGAGAAAAAATTCGAAATTCGGAGACACAAATTTTTCTCTATCTTCCCAGCAGAATACAAAAATGATGTTTTTCTCAATATCTCAGCTAATAAATGCGATAGGAAGGCGCGGTAAACGGCGTTCTTCATCATTTTTATAGCGACTAAGTATAGAGAGAAAAAATCCGAAATTCGGAGACAAAAATTTTTCTCTATCTTCCCAGCAGAATACAAAAATGATGTTTTTCTCAATATGTCAGCTAATAAATGCGATAGGAAGGCGCGGTAAACGGCGTTCTTCATCATTTTTATAGCAACTAAGTATAGAGAGAAAAAATCCGAAATTCGGAGACAATAATTTTTCTCTATCTTCCCAGCAGAATACAAAAATGATGTTTTTCTCAATATCTCAGCTAATAAATGCGATAGGAAGGCGCGGTAAACGGCGTTCTTCATCATTTTTATAGCGACTAAGTATAGAGAGAAAAAATCCGAAATTCCGAGACAAAAATTTTTCTCTATCTTCCCAGCAGAAGAAAAAAATGATGTTTTTCTCAATATCTCGGCTAATAAATGCGATAGGAAGGCGCGGTAAACGGCGTTCTTCATCATTTTGATAGCGACTAAGTATAGAGAGAAAAAATCCGAAATTCGGAGACAAAAATTTTTCTCTATCTTCCCAGCAGAATACAAAAATGATGTTTTTCTCAATATCTCAGCTAATAAATGCGATAGGAAGGCGCGGTAAACGGCGTTCTTCATCATTTTTATAGCGACTAAGTATAGAGAGAAAAAATCCGAAATTCCGAGACAAAATTTTTTCTCTATCTTCCCAGCAGAATACAAAAATGATGTTTTTCTCAATATCTCAGCTAATAAATGCGATAGGAAGGCGCGGTAAACGGCGTTCTTCATCATTTTTATAGCGACTAAGTATAGAGAGAAAAAATCCGAAATTCCGAGACAAAAATTTTTCTCGGTCTTCCCAGCAGAAGAAAAAAATGATGTTTTTCTCAATATCTCAGCTAATAAATGCGATAGGAAGGTGCGGTAAACGGCGTTCTTCATCATTTTTATAGCGACTGAGTATAGAGAGAGAAAATCCGAAATTCGGAGACAAAATTTTTTCTCTATCTTCCCAGCAGAATACAAAAATGATGTTTTTCTCAATATCTCAGCTAATAAATGCGATAGGAAGGTGCGGTAAACGGCGTTATTCATCATTTTTATAGCGACTAAGTATAGAGAGAAAAAATCCGAAATTCGGAGACAAAAATTTTTCTCTATCTTCCCAGCAGAATACAAAAATGATGTTTTTCTCAATATCTCAGCTAATAAATGCGATAGGAAGGGGCGGTAAACGGCGTTCTTCATCATTTTTATAGCGACTAAGTATAGAGAGAAAAAATCCGAAATTCGGAGACAAAAATTTTTCTCTATCTTCCCAGCAGAATACAAAAATGATGTTTTTCTCAATATCTCAGCTAATAAATGCGATAGGAAGGCGCGGTAAACGGCGTTCTTCATCATTTTTATAGCGACTAAGTATAGAGAGAAAAAATCCGAAATTCGGAGACAAAAATTTTTCTCTATCTTCCCAGCAGAATACAAAAATGATGTTTTTCTCAATATCTCAGCTAATAAATGCGATAGGAAGGCGCGGTAAACGGCGTTCTTCATCATTTTTATAGCGACTAAGTATAGAGAGAAAAAATCCGAAATTCCGAGACAAAAATTTTTCTCGGTCTTCCCAGCAGAAGAAAAAAATGATGTTTTTCTCAATATCTCAGCTAATAATTGCGATAGGAAGGTGCGGTAAACGGCGTTCTTCATCATTTTTATAGCGACTTAGTATAGAGAGAAAAAATCCGAAATTCGGAGACAAAAATTTTTCTCTATCTTCCCAGCAGAATACAAAAATGGTGTTTTTCTCAATATCTCAGCTAATAAATGCGATAGGAAGGCGCGGTAAACGGCGTTCTTCGTCATTTTCATAGCGACTAAGTATAGAGAGAAAAAATCCGAAATTCCGAGATAAAAATTTTTCTCTATCTTCCCAGCAGAATACAAAAATGATGTTTTTCTCAATATCTCAGCTAATAAATGGGATAGGAAGGCGCGGTAAACGGCGTTCTTCAACATTTTTATAGCGACTAAGTATAGAGAGAAAAAATCCGAAATTCGGAGACAAAAATTTTTCTCGGTCTTCCCAGCAGAAGAAAAAAATGATGTTTTTCTCAATATCTCAGCTAATAAATGCGATAGGAAGGTGCGGTAAACGGCGTTCTTCATCATTTTTATAGCGACTAAGTATAGAGAGAAAAAATCCGAAATTCGGAGACAAAAATTTTTCTCTATCTTCCCAGCAGAATACAAAAATGATGTTTTTCTCAATATCTCAGCTAATAAATGCGATAGGAAGGCGCGGCAAACGGCGTTCTTCATCATTTTTATAGCGACTAAGTATAGAGAGAAAAAATTCGAAATTCGGAGACACAAATTTTTCTCTATCTTCCCAGCAGAATACAAAAATGATGTTTTTCTCAATATCTCAGCTAATAAATGCGATAGGAAGGCGCGGTAAACGGCGTTCTTCATCATTTTTATAGCGACTAAGTATAGAGAGAAAAAATCCGAAATTCGGATACAAAAATTTTTCTCTATCTTCCCAGCAGAATACAAAAATGATGTTTTTCTCAATATCTCAGCTAATAAATGCGATAGGAAGGCGCGGTAAACGGCGTTCTTCATCATTTTTATAGCAACTAAGTATAGAGAGAAAAAATCCGAAATTCGGAGACAATAATTTTTCTCTATCTTCCAAGCAGAATACAAAAATGATGTTTTTCTCAATATCTCAGCTAATAAATGCGATAGGAAGGCGCGGTAAACGGCGTTCTTCATCATTTTTATAGCGACTAAGTATAGAGAGAAAAAATCCGAAATTCGGAGACAAAAATTTTTCTCTATCTTCCCAGCAGAATACAAAAATGATGTTTTTCTCAATATCTCAGCTAATAAATGCGATAGGAAGGCGCGGTAAACGGCGTTCTTCATCATTTTTATAGCGACTAAGTATAGAGAGAAAAAATCCGAAATTCCGAGACAAACATTTTTCTCGGTCTTCCCAGCAGAATACAAAAATGATGTTTTTCTCAATATCTCAGCTAATAAATGCGATAGGAAGGTGCGGTAAACGGCGTTCTTCATCATTTTTATAGCGACTAAGTATAGAGAGAAAAAATCCGAAATTCGGAGACAAAAATTTTTCTCTATCTTCCCAGCAGAATACAAAAATGATGTTTTTCTCAATATCTCAGCTAATAAATGCGATAGGAAGGCGCGGTAAACGGCGTTCATCATTTTTATAGCGACTGAGTAAAGAGAGAAAAAATCCGAAATTCCGAGACAAAAATTTTTCTCGGTCTTCCCAGCAGAAGAAAAAAATGATGTTTTTCTCAATATCTCAGCTAATAAATGCGATAGGAAGGTGCGGTAAACGGCGTTCTTCATCATTTTTATAGCGACTAAGTAAAGAGAGAAAAAATCCGAAATTCGGAGACAATAATTTTTCTCTATCTTCCCAGCAGAATACAAAAATGATGTTTTTCTCAATATCTCAGCTAATAAATGCGATAGGAAGGCGCGGTAAACGGCGTTCTTCATCATTTTTATAGCGACTAAGTATAGAGAGAAAAAATCCGAAATTCCGAGACAAAAATTTTTCTCGGTCTTCCCAGCAGAAGAAAAAAATGATGTTTTTCTCAATATCTCAGCTAATAAATGCGATAGGAAGGTGCGGTAAACGGCGTTCTTCATCATTTTTATAGCGACTAAGTATAGAGAGAAAAAATCCGAAATTCGGAGACAAAAATTTTTCTCTATCTTCCCAGCAGAATACAAAAATGATGTTTTTCTCAATATCTCAGCTAATAAATGCGATAGGAAGGCGCGGTAAACGGCGTTCATCATTTTTATAGCGACTGAGTAAAGAGAGAAAAAATCCGAAATTCCGAGACAAAAATTTTTCTCTATCTTCCCAGCAGAATACAAAAATGATGTTTTTCTCAATATCTCAGCTAATAAATGCGATAGGAAGGCGCGGTAAACGGCGTTCTTCATCATTTTTATAGCGACTAAGTATAGAGAGAAAAAATCCGAAATTCCGAGACAAACATTTTTCTCTATCTTCCCAGCAGAAGAAAAAAATGATGTTTTTCTCAATATCTCGGCTAATAAATGCGATAGGAAGGCGCGGTAAACGGCGTTCTTCATCATTTTTATAGCGACTAAGTATAGAGAGAAAAAATCCGAAATTCGGAGACAAAAATTTTTCTCTATCTTCCCAGCAGAATACAAAAATGATGTTTTTCTCAATATCTCAGCTAATAAATGCGATAGGAAGGCGCGGTAAACGGCGTTCTTCATCATTTTTATAGCGACTAAGTATAGAGAGAAAAAATCCGAAATTCCGAGACAAAATTTTTTCTCTATCTTCCCAGCAGAATACAAAAATGATGTTTTTCTCAATATCTCAGCTAATAAATGCGATAGGAAGGCGCGGTAAACGGCGTTCTTCATCATTTTTATAGCGACTAAGTATAGAGAGAAAAAATCCGAAATTCCGAGACAAAAATTTTTCTCGGTCTTCCCAGCAGAAGAAAAAAATGATGTTTTTCTCAATATCTCAGCTAATAAATGCGATAGGAAGGTGCGGTAAACGGCGTTCTTCATCATTTTTATAGCGACTGAGTATAGAGAGAAAAAATCCGAAATTCGGAGACAAAATTTTTTCTCTATCTTCCCAGCAGAATACAAAAATGATGTTTTTCTCAATATCTCAGCTAATAAATGCGATAGGAAGGTGCGGTAAACGGCGTTATTCATCATTTTTATAGCGACTAAGTATAGAGAGAAAAAATCCGAAATTCGGAGACAAAAATTTTTCTCTATCTTCCCAGCAGAATACAAAAATGATGTTTTTCTCAATATCTCAGCTAATAAATGCGATAGGAAGGGGCGGTAAACGGCGTTCTTCATCATTTTTATAGCGACTAAGTATAGAGAGAAAAAATCCGAAATTCGGAGACAAAAATTTTTCTCTATCTTCCCAGCAGAATACAAAAATGATGTTTTTCTCAATATCTCAGCTAATAAATGCGATAGGAAGGCGCGGTAAACGGCGTTCTTCATCATTTTTATAGCGACTAAGTATAGAGAGAAAAAATCCGAAATTCGGAGACAAAAATTTTTCTCTATCTTCCCAGCAGAATACAAAAATGATGTTTTTCTCAATATCTCAGCTAATAAATGCGATAGGAAGGCGCGGTAAACGGCGTTCTTCATCATTTTTATAGCGACTAAGTATAGAGAGAAAAAATCCGAAATTCCGAGACAAAAATTTTTCTCGGTCTTCCCAGCAGAAGAAAAAAATGATGTTTTTCTCAATATCTCAGCTAATAATTGCGATAGGAAGGTGCGGTAAACGGCGTTCTTCATCATTTTTATAGCGACTTAGTATAGAGAAAAAAAATCCGAAATTCGGAGACAAAAATTTTTCTCTATCTTCCCAGCAGAATACAAAAATGGTGTTTTTCTCAATATCTCAGCTAATAAATGCGATAGGAAGGCGCGGTAAACGGCGTTCTTCGTCATTTTCATAGCGACTAAGTATAGAGAGAAAAAATCCGAAATTCCGAGATAAAAATTTTTCTCTATCTTCCCAGCAGAATACAAAAATGATGTTTTTCTCAATATCTCAGCTAATAAATGGGATAGGAAGGCGCGGTAAACGGCGTTCTTCATCATTTTTATAGCGACTAAGTATAGAGAGAAAAAATCCGAAATTCGGAGACAAAAATTTTTCTCGGTCTTCCCAGCAGAAGAAAAAAATGATGTTTTTCTCAATATCTCAGCTAATAAATGCGATAGGAAGGTGCGGTAAACGGCGTTCTTCATCATTTTTATAGCGACTAAGTATAGAGAGAAAAAATCCGAAATTCGGAGACAAAAATTTTTCTCTATCTTCCCAGCAGAATACAAAAATGATGTTTTTCTCAATATCTCAGCTAATAAATGCGATAGGAAGGCGCGGCAAACGGCGTTCTTCATCATTTTTATAGCGACTAAGTATAGAGAGAAAAAATTCGAAATTCGGAGACACAAATTTTTCTCTATCTTCCCAGCAGAATACAAAAATGATGTTTTTCTCAATATCTCAGCTAATAAATGCGATAGGAAGGCGCGGTAAACGGCGTTCTTCATCATTTTTATAGCGACTAAGTATAGAGAGAAAAAATCCGAAATTCGGATAAAAAAATTTTTCTCTATCTTCCCAGCAGAATACAAAAATGATGTTTTTCTCAATATCTCAGCTAATAAATGCGATAGGAAGGCGCGGTAAACGGCGTTCTTCATCATTTTTATAGCAACTAAGTATAGAGAGAAAAAATCCGAAATTCGGAGACAATAATTTTTCTCTATCTTCCCAGCAGAATACAAAAATGATGTTTTTCTCAATATCTCAGCTAATAAATGCGATAGGAAGGCGCGGTAAACGGCGTTCTTCATCATTTTTATAGCGACTAAGTATAGAGAGAAAAAATCCGAAATTCGGAGACAAAAATTTTTCTCTATCTTCCCAGCAGAATACAAAAATGATGTTTTTCTCAATATCTCAGCTAATAAATGCGATAGGAAGGCGCGGTAAACGGCGTTCTTCATCATTTTTATAGCGACTAAGTATAGAGAGAAAAAATCCGAAATTCCGAGACAAACATTTTTCTCGGTCTTCCCAGCAGAATACAAAAATGATGTTTTTCTCAATATCTCAGCTAATAAATGCGATAGGAAGGTGCGGTAAACGGCGTTCTTCATCATTTTTATAGCGACTAAGTATAGAGAGAAAAAATCCGAAATTCGGAGACAAAAATTTTTCTCTATCTTCCCAGCAGAATACAAAAATGATGTTTTTCTCAATATCTCAGCTAATAAATGCGATAGGAAGGCGCGGTAAACGGCGTTCATCATTTTTATAGCGACTGAGTAAAGAGAGAAAAAATCCGAAATTCCGAGACAAAAATTTTTCTCGGTCTTCCCAGCAGAAGAAAAAAATGATGTTTTTCTCAATATCTCAGCTAATAAATGCGATAGGAAGGTGCGGTAAACGGCGTTCTTCATCATTTTTATAGCGACTAAGTAAAGAGAGAAAAAATCCGAAATTCGGAGACAAAAATTTTTCTCTATCTTTCCAGCAGAATACAAAAATGATGTTTTTCTCAATATCTCAGCTAATATATGCGATAGGAAGGCGCGGTAAACGGCGTTCTTCATCATTTTTATAGCGACTAAGTATAGAGAGAAAAAATCCGAAATTCGGAGACAAAAATTTTTCTCTATCTTCCCAGCAGAATACAAAAATGATGTTTTTCTCAATATCTCAGCTAATAAATGCGATAGGAAGGTGCGGTAAACGGCGTTCTTCATCATTTTTATTTTTTATAGCGACTAAGTATAGAGAGAAAAAATCCGAAATTCGGAGACAAAAATTTTTCTCTATCTTCCCAGCAGAATACAAAAATGATGTTTTTCTCAATATCTCAGCTAATAAATGCGATAGGAAGGCGCGGTAAACGGCGTTCTTCATCATTTTTATAGCGACTAAGTATAGAGAGAAAAAATCCGAAATTCCGAGGCAAAAATTTTTCTCGGTCTTCCCAGCAGAAGAAAAAAATGATGTTTTTCTCAATATCTCAGCTAATAAATGCGATAGGAAGGTGCGGTAAACGGCGTTATTCATCATTTTTATAGCGACTAAGTATAGAGAGAAAAAATCCGAAATTCGGAGACAAAAATTTTTCTCTATCTTCCCAGCAGAATACAAAAATGATGTTTTTCTCAATATCTCAGCTAATAAATGCGATAGGAAGGGGCGGTAAACGGCGTTCTTCATCATTTTTATAGCGACTAAGTATAGAGAGAAAAAATCCGAAATTCGGAGACAAAAATTTTTCTCTATCTTCCCAGCAGAATACAAAAATGATGTTTTTCTCAATATCTCAGCTAATAAATGCGATAGGAAGGCGCGGTAAACGGCGTTCTACATCATTTTTATAGCGACTAAGTATACAGAGAAAAAATCCGAAATTCGGAGACAAAATTTTTTCTCTATCTTCCCAGCAGAATACAAAAATGATGTTTTTCTTAATATCTCAGCTAATAAATGCGATAGGAAGGCGCGGTAAACGGCGTTCTTCATCATTTTTATAGCGACTAAGTATAGAGAGAAAAAATCCGAAATTCGGAGACAAAAATTTTTCTCGGTCTTCCCAGCAGAAGAAAAAAATGATGTTTTTCTCAATATCTCAGCTAATAAATGCGATAGGAAGGCGCGGTAAACGGCGTTCATCATTTTTATAGCGACTGAGTAAAGAGAGAAAAAATCCGAAATTCCGAGACAAAAATTTTTCTCGGTCTTCCCAGCAGAAGAAAAAAAATGATGTTTTTCTCAATATCTCAGCTAATAAATGCGATAGGAAGGTGCGGTAAACGGCGTTCTTCATCATTTTTATAGCGACTAAGTAAAGAGAGAAAAAATCCGAAATTCGGAGACAAAAATTTTTCTCTATCTTTCCAGCAGAATACAAAAATGATGTTTTTCTCAATATCTCAGCTAATAAATGCGATAGGAAGGCGCGATAAACGGCGTTCTTCATCATTTTTATAGCGACTAAGTATAGAGAGAAAAAATCCGAAATTCGGAGACAAAAATTTTTCTCGGTCTTCCCAGCAGAAGAAAAAAATGATGTTTTTCTCAATATCTCAGCTAATAAATGCGATAGGAAGGTGCGGTAAACGTTGTTATTCATCATTTTTATAGCGACTAAGTATAGAGAGAAAAAATCCGAAATTCGGAGACAAAAATTTTTCACTATCTTCCCAGCAGAATACAAAAATGATGTTTTTCTCAATATCTCAGCTAATAAATGCGATAGGAAGGGGCGGTAAACGGCGTTCTTCATCATTTTTATAGCGACTAAGTATAGAGAGAAAAAATCCGAAATTCGGAGACAAAAATTTTTCTCGGTCTTCCCAGCAGAAGAAAAAAATGATGTTTTTCTCAATATCTCAGCTAATAAATGCGATAGGAAGGCGCGGTAAACGGCGTTCATCATTTTTATAGCGACTGAGTAAAGAGAGAAAAAATCCGAAATTCCGAGACAAAAATTTTTCTCGGTCTTCCCAGCAGAAGAAAAAAATGATGTTTTTCTCAATATCTCAGCTAATAAATGCGATAGGAAGGTGCGGTAAACGGCGTTCTTCATCATTTTTATAGCGACTAAGTAAAGGAGAAAAAATCCGAAATTCGGAGACAAAAATTTTTCTCTATCTTTCCAGCAGAATACAAAAATGATGTTTTTCTCAATATCTCAGCTAATAAATGCGATAGGAAGGCGCGATAAACGGCGTTCTTCATCATTTTTATAGCGACTAAGTATAGAGAGAAAAAATCCGAAATTCGGAGACAAAAATTTTTCTCGGTCTTCCCAGCAGAAGAAAAAAATGATGTTTTTCTCAATATCTCAGCTAATAAATGCGAT
This sequence comes from Lucinisca nassula, assembly GCA_963580285.1. Taxonomy (NCBI): domain Eukaryota; kingdom Metazoa; phylum Mollusca; class Bivalvia; order Lucinida; family Lucinidae; genus Lucinisca; species Lucinisca nassula. Next base: position 1,961,380 of record OY757012.1, read on the forward strand.
AGGAAGGTGCGGTAAACGGTGTTATTCATCATTTTTATAGCGACTAAGTATAGAGAGAAAAAATCCGAAATTCGGAGACAAAAATTTTTCACTATCTTCCCAGCAGAATACAAAAATGATGTTTTTCTCAATATCTCAGCTAATAAATGCGATAGGAAGGGGCGGTAAACGGCGTTCTTCATCATTTTTATAGCGACTAAGTATAGAGAGAAAAAAATCCGAAATTCGGAGACAAAAATTTTTCTCTATCTTCCCAGCAGAATACAAAAATGATGTTTTTCTCAATATCTCAGCTAATAAATGCGATAGGAAGGCGCGGTAAACGGCGTTCTTCATCATTTTTATAGCGACTAAGTATACAGAGAAAAAATCCGAAATTCGGAGACAAAATTTTTTCTCTATCTTCCCAGCAGAATACAAAAATGATGTTTTTCTTAATATCTCAGCTAATAAATGCGATAGGAAGGCGCGGTAAACGGCGTTCTTCATCATTTTTATAGCGACTAAGTATAGAGAGAAAAAATCCGAAATTCGGAGACAAAAATTTTTCTCGGTCTTCCCAGCAGAAGAAAAAAATGATGTTTTTCTCAATATCTCAGCTAATAAATGCGATAGGAAGGCGCGGTGAACGGCGTTCATCATTTTTATAGCGACTGAGTAAAGAGAGAAAAAATCCGAAATTCCGAGACAAAAATTTTTCTCGGTCTTCCCAGCAGAAGAAAAAAATGATGTTTTTCTCAATATCTCAGCTAATAAATGCGATAGGAAGGTGCGGTAAACGGCGTTCTTCATCATTTTTATAGCGACTAAGTAAAGAGAGAAAAAATCCGAAATTCGGAGACAAAAATTTTTCTCTATCTTTCCAGCAGAATACAAAAATGATGTTTTTCTCAATATCTCAGCTAATAAATGCGATAGGAAGGCGCGGTAAACGGCGTTCTTCATCATTTTTATAGCGACTAAGTATAGAGAGAAAAAATCCGAAATTCGGAGACAAAAATTTTTCTCTATCTTCCCAGCAGAATACAAAAATGATGTTTTTCTCAATATCTCAGCTAATAAATGCGATAGGAAGGTGCGGTAAACGGCGTTCTTCATCATTTTTATAGCGACTAAGTATACAGAGAAAAAATCCGAAATTCGGAGACAAAAATTTTTCTCTATCTTCCCAGCAGAATACAAAAATGATGTTTTTCTCAATATCTCAGCTAATAAATGCGATAGGAAGGCGCGATAAACGGCGTTCTTCATCATTTTTATAGCGACTAAGTATAGAGAGAAAAAATCCGAAATTCGGAGACAAAAATTTTTCTCGGTCTTCCCAGCAGAAGAAAAAAATGATGTTTTTCTCAATATCTCAGCTAATAAATGCGATAGGAAGGTGCGGTAAACAGCGTTATTCATCATTTTTATAGCGACTAAGTATAGAGAGAAAAATCCGAAATTCGGAGACAAAAATTTTTCTCTATCTTCCCAGCAGAATACAAAAATGATGTTTTTCTCAATATCTCAGCTAATAAATGCGATAGGAAGGGGCGGTAAACGGCGTTCTTCATCATTTTTATAGCGACTAAGTATAGAGAGAAAAAATCCGAAATTCGGAGACAAAAATTTTTCTCTATCTTCCCAGCAGAATACAAAAATGATGTTTTTCTCAATATCTCAGCTAATAAATGCGATAGGAAGGCGCGGTAAACGGCGTTCTTCATCATTTTTATAGCGACTAAGTATACAGAGAAAAAATCCGAAATTCGGAGACAAAATTTTTTCTCTATCTTCCCAGCAGAATACAAAAATGATGTTTTTCTTAATATCTCAGCTAATAAATGCGATAGGAAGGCGCGGTAAACGGCGTTCTTCATCATTTTTATAGCGACTAAGTATAGAGAGAAAAAATCCGAAATTTGGAGACAAAATTTTTTCTCGGTCTTCCCAGCAGAAGAAAAAAATGATGTTTTTCTCAATATCTCAGCTAATAAATGCGATAGGAAGGTGCGGTAAACGGCGTTCTTCATCATTTTTATAGCGACTAAGTATAGAGAGAAAAAATCCGAAATTCGGAGAGAAAAATTTTTCTCTATCTTCCCAGCAGAATACAAAAATGATGTTTTTCTCAATATCTCAGCTAATAAATGCGATAGGAAGGCGCGGTAAACGGCGTTCTTCATCATTTTTATAGCGACTTAGTATAGAGAGAAAAAATCCGAAATTCGGAGACAAAAATTTTTCTCTATCTTCCCAGCAGAATACAAAAAGGATGTTTTTCTCAATATCTCAGCTAATAAATGCGATAGGAAGGCGCGGTAAACGGCGTTCTTCATCATTTTTATAGCGACTAAGTACAGAGAGAAAAAATCCGAAATTCCGAGACAAAAAACCGCATACATCATCTTTTGGAGAGACTTTGTATGTAGTCTTGTTTTTTTTTTCTTGTTCTGTTGTTCTGCTAACTTGACCATTTCGTCTGTTGGTTTAGTTGTTTTGCTAATATGATCATTTTCTACTGGTTCTGCTCTTATTTGACCAGTTCGTTCTGCTCGTTCTGCTGTTCTGTTGTTCTGCTATCTTGACCAATCCGTTCTGCTCGTTCTGCTGTTTTGCTAGCTTGACCAATCCGTTCTGCTCGTTCTGCTGTTCTGCTAACTTGACCATTTCGTTCTGCTCGTTCTGCTGTTCTGCTAACTTGACCATTTCGTTCTGCTCGTTCTGCTGTTCTGCTAACTTGACCATTTCTTCTGCTGGTTCTGCTGTTCTGCCAACTTTACCTGGCCTGTCCTTGCAGCAGGTAACGGTAGAGGGGGGAGGGGAGTGTTGTTATTTCTTCTGTTTCTACACTTTCATTCATTTTCCTTTTTCTCCCCTGTCCCTCACTTTCATATTCTATCTCTTTCCCCCTTTCTCTTGGAGAAGACAAAAATGATCCACAATGGTTGACCTGTCGATAAACTCAAAACAATCGATGAATCTTGTTTTTTCTTCGTCGAATTTTTTAACCCCCTGGGACCTTGTCAACAAAATATCTAGAGAACTGCTTGATCTACGACTAACATTGTTATATATTAATTATTCCTCATAAATCAACTTTCCTCAGTATTTTCAGTACTTTGATTATTGCAAATATTTTACATTACTGTGGCATGCATCAATGGATCAAGTAGATGAATCTTTATTGAAAGCTGACATACAGTAAGAGATGTTGAAAGTGTAACGTGCGTGTCCGGATATCGATCCCGGAACTTTATGAACTACATGAGGGTCAGTCGATAATAAGTGAGACAAGTCTTTGTTTTGTACGTGTGTGTGAATTCGGGTTTAACGTCGCTTTCAACAATTTTTCAGTCATATCACGACGGTGTCTGGTTGCGACAGGGAGCTCAATGCTCACGTTTATAGTGCTGCCTCACTGCAGTATCATGTCCCAGACACATAACATGATACCACACCCAGTCACATTATCCTGACACTGGGTCGACCAGTCCTAGCTCTACCCCGTAAATCTGAGTGCCAAGTGAGGAGCAACTAGTACCATTTTTTAACGACTTTGGTATGTCGCGGCCCGGGATCGAACCCGTGACCTCCCGTTCCCCGGAGCGGTTACTCTACCAACTGAGCTATCGGGGCAGGTTTTGTTTTGTACGTATTGGGTACCTAAATTATATTCTGGAAACTCCAACTATATTGTATCCAATAGGTGTTGTCAGGTACTGAAGTTGCATGGCCCCCGCCCATCGAGGCTTGGAGCAATATGCGGGTATACCGTTCTAGGATTTTTTTTAAAAAATTCAAGAGTCGGCTGCTATATATTTACATTTCCAGTGTTAAGTCTAATGTAAACCTATAGAAAACAATTGCGTTCATACTTCCATGAACGCATCGAATCACATGATTTTCGGTGACGTTAACTGACGTCATTCTAAACCATTGTTTTCTACGGACGTTGATGACGTCAACGCTGCTCAGAAGTTGTTTGCGATACGTAAGGATCTACGCAAGTCTGATAAACATAAAGATGTCTTTATTAATGAAGATATAACTCCTCGGCGTAGTAAGCTTTTGTTCAATGCTCGACAACTCGTACGTGAAAGGCGGCTGAAGGCCGCTTACACGTCGGACGGTAAAATATTCATCAGGGATAATGAAGGTGAAAAGCATCATATTACTACCACAGATCAGATAACTCAGTTCGCGACGGTTGAGTCTCGAGTGGAAACTGATGAAGACGATGGTGAACATATGTAACAGTTCTCTATAGTATGTGTAGCGTGTGTCATATATGTAATGGCTTCAGAAACATCCCTACATACTGAGATTTTGGACTACTTTGTCGACCACATATACGTCATCACGAAAACATGCCTGTATAATTTTGACCCCCTTGAACCCCACTTTTATATAGTAAAACTGGGGTTTGCAGGGGTAAACCTTATTTATCTTATTTCTGCTCTAAAGTGTGGATTGCTCAATATCTTCTTATTTCTGCCGCGGAACATGGGTTGTGGGTGCTCGTTAGAACCGCCTCAACGAGGCGGTCCTAATGGGCACCCACGGCATGTGTTTGCGGTACAAGCGGGAAAAATCATCACGGATTTTCACCAGAAAAGTAGCCATTTTGGAGATGTGTAAGAAATGCACTGTGTCGCACGGGTGTGTTATAATAATGTACCATTATTCATGTCGTACTACAAAGGCTAAGACATACCTTTAGGCAGTATACGTCATCCATATCGAAAAATGTTTTTGTGACACTAACCCTTTTCTCAGCGTCTGTCTGCATGATTTTTTCGGGTGTTACAGTCCAGTTAACACACATTGTTACGCCAGGTTATTTATGTGTATCAGTCTTATTATTACCAACATGACCAACCTAAGTTAACAAAACGGCCTCCGTGTCCTAGTGGTTGATAGCGCTGACTCTTAGACATTAGGTCTCTCGCCGCTGTGGTTCGAGCATCGCTCTGGTCACGTGAGACGTCGGGTTCTACAACGGAAAGCCGGGTGGTTTTTCTCCGGGTGCTCTGGTTTCCGCCCACATGTGGTTGGCGGTCGGCTCGATATGAGTGAAATAATCTTGAAAGGGCCGTGAAACCAATAACAACAACAAAAAACCATAAAAACAACAAGATAGGCAAACAGCGTAGACTGTGATAGGGTGCCGCAAGGCGACGCTTTAACGGGTCTTCACTGCTTGCTGTAAACACGTTTATTATTATACCCGCTTTTTGGGAAAAAAAAAAAAAAAAAAAAGACGGGTATATTATTTTCGTCACGGGTGTCCGTCCGTCCGGACGTCCGTCCGTCCTTCAGTCTGTCACGTTATTTTGTGAATGCAACTACTTTTTTATTTCTTTACCTATCAGTGACCCAACTTGGTACATACATTGCTTGGGGACTGCAGATGTGCATGAAGGTGTTGAAACTTTCATCTGACCCCCTGGGGTCATGGGGTGAGGTCAAAGGTCAAATTTCTAAGAAAAGGCTTGTTTATAGGAAAAGCGGGTGTTTGCAGTCGGCTCAAATATGGCAATACTGATTTAATATTATAATCAATATACAGAAGAACTTCGATGGCTCGAACACCAAAGGCTCGTATACCATGGCTGAGTCGAACCCGTTTTTTGAGTCCCGAGGAAATTCCTCTACATCTCTACATTAGAAATAGTGGGAGATAAATTAGGAGATTCCCGTCTTTTATCTTGCAAATGTGTGCTGTGTGTGCTCGTTGGAAGCGCCTCATTCTAATGAGTACACACAGCATACATTTCATTATGGAGCACCGAGAAGACGTCCAAAAGTATCTCGTTATGCCTCCTGGCAGTAACCCTCAGTGGCTCGCACTACCCCTGTCTCGAACAGATTTTCATGGTCCCAAAGGTGTTCGAGCCATTGAAGTTTGACTGTATAAAGTTATGAACACTCCTGTCAACCGTACCTAACGCATCTCCCCTCCAGGGGCTCTTGCTGCAGATGTCGCAAGAGTCCTGCGTGGCGGGGTGAGATGCAGGATATAACTTTGTTCCAAGCCATTTCGTGGTTCTTGTTCCTTCTCATTTCGTTTCGGAGAAGGGATCAAGTGCCATGAATGGTGTACATTTTATTAATTACAGGAGCCATAAAGCCATAACTTGACTGACCACAGCTGACAGCGGGGTGTCTAGCGGCTAGCGCGCAAGCTGTTGGGCACCACCGTTGGCCACTGTTTGGGCGGTCGTTTTATTCATCTGTTGTATGTTTATCAGTCGCACACTTCGGTGGTCGACTTTTCAGCTCGTGTTGAAGTTTCCTTGACAGTGCATAACTACTATATGCTCAGAGCCGTAACATCTGGAAAACGCGCCTATATAATTTTGACCCACTTGTACCCCACTTTTATATAGCAAAACTGGTTTACATGCCTCCCATGAGCAGTCGCTGCCCCGACCTCTTAATGTATCCGTTTATATCTCATGTAAAGGCTTATTATGGATTTTGTGCCCCTATATGCCTGTATATGTCTGCGTGATTAGGCTACTATAAACTTTACATTGCATTTATTCCACGCAACACATTGTCCACGCAACGCATGCTGCTTAGACGTCAGAGTTTGATTCAATGAAGGTTATCTTGCTCAAATGAGAGCACCTGGCAGTGTCGCTTCGACGACAAAGTGTGGTTTAAAGAGGGTTTAAAGAGGGTTATCTAAAAATATGGACAGGCAAAAGTGTCATTGCGATGTCAATGTGCAGTGTAAAGAGGGTTTCCTATTTAACAATACTGAGCTGCTATAATGATACACTGTAAAGTAGTGTTGACCCTGATCAGGCGCCACAGAAAGCGGCGTCTGATCAGAATCTTCATTGCTTGCCTACAAAAGGGAACTTGGGGTTGTAGCGTAATGGTCTAGGTCTCTGGTGCAAAGAAGGTTAGCTGTAAAACAGAGTGGTCTTAATGAAGGTTGTCCGAAATATGGATATGCTAAAAGTGCAGCTGTTATGTCAGCGAGGAAGGCAGAGGGTGTACTGGACTGATATGATAATATACTGACAAGTAGTGTTGATCCTAATCCGGCGCCACAGAAAGGGGCGTCTGACAGGGGTTTACACTGCTTGCTTACAAAACAGGAACTTGGGGGTTCCAATAATAGTCATAGCACTCGTATGGGGCCGTCTCCGCCTCTGCACGGGTGATGGCTGTTGTTGATCCCGTTTAAGCTGTTTCCTTCCCATGGGAAATATATATATTATATTAGTTACATGTAACTCTTCTCGACATGTTGTATATAGTCTACATCCATATCTTTCTTGTTGTTGTTGCTACTGACACATTCGGGTCATTTAAAGATGCATGATTGCCATCTGCAATATGACAGGAGGACGCGGGTTCGATACCTACCGGTCTGCAACACCATTTCGTGGAGATTGATCATGAAATCTTTTCTACGGTCATTATCTCCCTTCTGCTGATTCAATAACGGCAGTTGTCAGTTTTTGTCGAAACTGGTTAACAGCTTACGCAAAGCCCTGCCCAGGTAAAGTGTGGATAAAAAAGCCGACCGGCTTAAAATGACAGAAAACAGTGTTGACTGGGCCGTCAACTCCAAAACAAACAAACAAATCATCTGCAATATTTCTGTTTAACGTAACTTCTAGTAAGTCTAGCGTTGTTATGTTCCTTTCCATTTCTTTTTTCCTATAGTATGACGTGATGACTGAGCAAGGTCAGGTGAAAGTGTCATTACACCTCTGAAGCTGCAAAATCAAACAGAGTCAATCTTGTTTACTCATTGGATTGTAATGTATCAGTTCGAACCCTGACTCAAACCTGTTTTTTACTCTGGCTCCAACCTGGTTTGAATGCGTACTCGAACATCGGTTGTAATGTGGATTATTCAAAATTCGAACACAGCTAGCTAACAAAGCATTAGCCACATGCAATATGATTGAAGTGAAGTGACATTTATCCTTGACCTGGCTCGACAAATACTCAGGTGTATTATACTGGAGTGAATTTCATTGATAACGTTTGTAAATGATTAAAAATCCTGTGAGAACGTGACATGCATAAGGGTGAATATTAAGTGTGTGTGTGTGTGTGTGTGTGTGTGTGTGTGTGTGTGTGTGTGTGTGTGTGTTCATTTGCTACATAATTACCCATATATGCCTGGAGTCCATTTTCGGGGACGTGTGGACCCGGACAGGACGCCCCACAACGAGGCGTCCGCTCTAGGTCTGCGCTGTTTGCTTTGTGAACAATCGTTCTGTTTTATTTACGTTGAACATAACAAACCTGAAACCACTGACAACCCCACACTTATGGGTGGAAGATTCCATTGTCATTTATACGTCGGCAAACAGTGTTGACCCGGAATTGGACGCCCCGGAACAAGGCGTCCGGTCTCGGTCTGCGCTGCTTGCTCAAAGAACATACATTTTTGTTTAATGTACTTCTTCAAAACTAACCTGAAACCTATGGTAACTCCACACTTATAAGGTGGACAATTCCATTGTCATGTAGTGGGTTAACCCATAAAATGCCAATCGCGCTATGCCGTCTGCCGGTTACCTTGGAAGATTTATTATTTTATTTTATTTTTATTTTTATTTTTCAAACAAACAGGGTGGGTCCGGATCAGAATTTGATCTGGGCCCACACTGTTTGCCTGTATGAAAACATATTTCTCAAACAAGTTTGTAAACTAATTCGGCGGACGACATGGGCGGACGACATTTTCGGATGTAGCTTTTCTCCATGTTTTGTGGGTTGATTTAAGTTCAATATGCATCTTCCTGTTACTTACCTGAAAGAACCCAGAGCGCACACAGCGTGTGTCAGGCGTCGTATCGGCGTCGATGCAACGTCATGACGTTTCATAGACATTCGTGCGTCGTTAGGCGGACGCGGTGTGCGCACTGGAAAAGGGCCTTTGTTATAAATAAATGTATTGTTGTCACCTTTTGACGACTGTTTATTCTCATTCTATTTTCTTTCTTCTTCCTATTTCTGAGCTGAAACTTGTAGTGGAGTGTACAACAGCAATGTTTAAACCGCTTTGTCCAAAACCTGTGCTTTGGTGGCCACCCATAAGGTGTCTGATATTTTTGTTATCAATTCATGCATGGTAAATAATCTATACAGAGACACTCACTGCTTGGGTGGGTATCAGGGCATAACCATTGCGATACACTTTCAATGCAGACGGACAGTCTTAGGTTTTCGGAAAGTATTTTTAATGCTTGTGCCTCTTTTTTGTTTGACATTTCTTGGTAACTGTGGAATATTTGTTGCTTACAGCCTCAGTGTGAGCTTGGCATTTCAGTCCAATTGCATGCATGCCAGACAAATTCGGTATCCCTACCGTCGTGTGCGAAGTACATTCCCTACTTACCTAAATATACAGATATCCAGCTTATTATACTATTTTGTGAGTTTATATACGTGGCTTTTTCTAATAATTTTACTTGCGGGGGACATTGGTGAAAATCCAGGTCCTTCGGACTCAGACTCTATGACTGAAAGTACTGTATCAAATAATGATAGTTTTGATTTGTCTATATTTGAAAACCATTTCTCAGTTGTTCACTTTAACATACAGAGTTTACTTAGTAAGGTCGACCAACTCCAGGTGGAGTTTTCCCACTTTGATGTAATCGCACTATCTGAAACATGGTTAAGTCCTAATGTAAGTGATGATGATATAATGTTTCAGAATTTTCAAAAGCCTTTTCGGAAAGATAGAATGCATAATAACTATGGTGGTGTAATTGTGTATGTTAAAGAAAATATTGCATGTAAGCGGCGTCATGATCTTGAAATCAATCGCATTGAATGTATTTGGTTAGAACTAACTCTTAAGGCGAAATCAATTCTTCTTGGTCTGTTCTATAGACCACCAAATTCTCCAGCCTGTGTAACAGATGATATTGAAACATCGATAGATTTGGCATTTGACTCAAATATTCAAAATATAATTGTAACTGGTGACTTTAATCTGAACTATTTAAATGAATCCTGCCGTCGGAAGATACATTCTTTGTTTGGACCGTATGATCTTAGGCAACTTATTCAGGAACCAACTCATTTTACTGAATCATCATCGTCTTTAATTGACTTGATTGCTACTAATAACGAACCCAGTGTTATTTACTCGGGTGTAGGAGAATGTGTCCTTAACCAGACAGTAAGATACCATTGTCCTGTCTTTGTAGTATTTAGTTTCAGCAAATATAAAAAACCTTGCTTTAAACGGAAAATCTGGAAATATGAGTCTGGAGATTATGCCCTGCTAAATCAATTAATACGTGATTTTGACTGGAGTTCTGTAAAACATGATGACATCAATATATATGCAGCAAACTTTACAAAAAAACTTTCAGACTTTTGTGATCGGACAATACCCAATAAAACTGTTACCATTCGCCCTTCGGATCCCCCATGGGTAACTAACGTTCTCAGAAATTCAATACGAAAACGTAAAAGAGCACACAAAATAGCTAAACGTAATAATACCCCAGAAGCTTGGAGTAAATTTAAAAAACTTCGCAACAACAGCATTAATATACTTAGAAAGTCAAAACAAGATTATAAAGATAAATTAGCTGAGAAAATTGATTCAAATAGCCTTTCCTCCAAAGACTGGTGGAAAACTTTCAAATCCTTAATTAATAAGTCAAAACATGATGCTATCCCACCCATGAACTATAATGGTAGGGTCATTAACCTTCCTTGCGAAAAAGCAAACTTATTTAACAGTTATTTCGAGTCCCAAACACAACTGGATGACAATGGACGGGAAGTGCCCCATCTCGAGCCTCCATTGCATACATTAAATACGATTCATTTAGCCGTAGAAGAAGTTCGTGAAATTTTAAAAACCCTTATCGTTGGAAAGGCCTGTGGTCCCGACTGTATCAATAATCGCATTCTTAAAGCAACAGCCGAGTCCATATGTGTACCCGTAACTAACCTTTTTAATACTTCTCTAAGAACCTCAATAGTACCAGATATTTGGAAAGGCGCTAATGTTAGCCCAATCCATAAAAAGGATGATAAAAGTTCCGTAGAAAACTATAGACCTATATCTCTTATTAGTTCAGTTGGTAAAACATTTGAAAAAGTAGTTTATAAACATGTGCATAATCACCTTTTAGAAAATAAGATTATAACTCCATTCCAGTCTGGGTTTACACGTGGTGATTCAACAGTAAATCAGCTTGTAGATATCTATAATACCTTTTGCCAGGCCCTGGACCAGGGCAAAGAGGTACGTGCCGTTTTTTGTGACATAAGTAAAGCGTTCGACAGGGTCTGGCATCGAGGTCTCATAGCCAAACTCAATCATTATGGGATCTGTGGCCCTCTTTTGGAATGGTTCAAAAGTTATTTATCCAATAGATGCCAAAGAGTGGTTATCCCAGGTGGAAACTCGGACTGGAAGGAAATCAAAGCTGGTGTGCCCCAGGGATCTATTTTAGGCCCGCTTTTGTTTATTGTTTATATCAATGATATTGTGAATGAAATTCAGTCTAATATTCGACTGTTCGCAGACGATACTACCCTGTATATTGTAGTCGACCTGCCAGACTCAGCGGCACAAACTCTTAACAATGATCTTCAACGAATATCGTCATGGTCAGAACTATGGCTCGTTAAATTTAATCCTAACAAAACGGAATCATTATTATGCACGAGAAAACGAAATAGAGTTAATCATCCCAGTCTATATTTATCAGGTGTAGTTATTAAAGAAGTGACTACACATAAGCACCTAGGTCTAAATCTTTCTAACTCATGTGATTGGCTTGCTCATTTGGTGTACATAAAAGAAAAAGCATTAGTCCGTTTAAACCTTTTGAGATCCCTTAAATTCACCTTAAAACGTAAATCGCTTCAAAAGACATATTTTACCTTCATAAGACCGATCCTAGAATATGCAGATATAGTTTGGGACAATTGTACCCAACAACAAAAGAACGAATTAGAAAAAATACAGCTTGAAGCAGGCCGTATTGTCACGGGCACTACAAAGCTAGTTAGTACTCAAAAACTTTATGAAGAGCTTGGCTGGGATAAACTTTCGGATAGGCGTAGAATGCATAAACTACAACTGTTCTATAAAATGGATCACCAGATAGCACCGGATTACCTATGTAACTTATTGCCACTGCATATCGGTGATGTTTCGTCCTACCCACTTCGTAACGCAGATAACTACAGCCTTATCCACTCGAGAACTGCACTTTATGGTAGCTCATTTTTACCTTCAACAATACGTGAATGGAATAAACTTCCAAATGAACACAGAAATGCCGAATCACAGGATGCCTTTAAACGATACCTAACAGAAAACTCTGTTAAAGTTCCACGATATTACTTTTGTGGCAATCGCATGGAACAAATACTACATACAAGACTTCGTACGGAATGCAGTTCACTGAATTATTATTTATATAGGTGCAATTTAATAGATAGTCCAAATTGCACTTGTGGATCTATTGAAAACAACACTCACTATCTCCTTGAGTGCACACGGTATCGTAATGCCAGGGATGAAATGTTAAACATAATAATGAGGCACTCTCATATATCAGTTGATATTTTACTCTTCGGAAATGCAAATCTCCCTGCACGTATTAATGAAGAAAATTTCAAGGCTGTTCAAACTTTTATCCGTAAGACGAAGCGTTTCAAGAGATAGTCTCATTTTGATAGATCATTAACCACTTACATGTCTTCAGTTCAGTTCATCTCTCTCTCTCTCTCTCTCTCTCTCTCTCTCTCTCTCTATATATATATATGATGTTTACATTCTCAAAAATTCAACTAGATTTGCTGTATTTTATTGTATTTAGAATTTTGGAAGCGGTATATAATGCCCATTTATTGCAGGAGATGATTAGTATAAGCAACCTTGCTTGTTTTCAAATCCTGTTGATCTTCCTAATATGTACATTCTTGTTATATATCTGTAATTGAAAAGAAGTAAGTAAAATATTGTTTAAACTAACGCTGCTCCGCTCTATGTAGAAAAACAGCGTGTAGATGTTTTTCAGCTTTAAAAATTTGCACTACAAGCATTTTTTTTCGCCCAGTGATGAGGGGCAAATAATGTAAATATAAAAAATAAACTTAATTTTTCTGCTTTTCATGAAAGTCTGAACGACACTGGGTCGCTAGCAAAGTTTACATGAACCCCTTCGGGGTTCATTTACTTTGCACGCGACCCACTGCGTTCATACTTCCATGAACCGCAGAAAAATAAATTTCATTTCTTAAATAGACTGTCAAATCTTAATACACGGTATAAGCCTTTAATTGAAACTTAGAGCAGCCTGTGCATCAGGCTTTCTGGTCAAAGTATTCGGTGGGCGTTTGATAGAAAGCAAAAGTTCTTCTTTTTCAGCGAAGACTGGTCAGACTGCGTGAATGCAGTGATTGATTATAGTATCCGCTTCCTTCACACATGAAAAGAACCGGTGCCTGTGTGTTTTAGTAAAGATCCATATCAGAAAATAAGAGCTCACAAGTTGGATACCTGGCGGTGTTGGCAACATTTTTTCGTCGAGATTGTTAATGAAATCTTTTTTTCGGTCATTTTCTCCCTTCCGCTGATTCAAGATGGACAGTTGTCAGTTTTTGGCGAAAGACTGTGACCTGTGCTGGTTAACCGCTTATGTATGAGCCTGCCTAGGAAAGGTGTGTATAGGTAACAATCCGGCTCGATAGGACCTAAATAGTATTGACTGGGTCGTTAATGTACCATGAACTTGATAACCGCTTGCGTATAATATGTTCTATAAAAGGGTTATCCTTTGGAAGCAAGGAATACACCACAGAATTGGAACGGTATCACGACTCCCCGAAATCACCGAAATCACCCCGAAATCACCGAAATCACCACAGAAATAACCGAAATCACCACTGAAATAACAGAAATCACCATTGTGGAATTAATATGTGGACATGTATAGTGTATTTAGCTTACAAAAATTATTTTTATTGTCAATGATGACTTTTGGGTACCTTTTCAGCCAAAAACACTTAAAATTGTACGCTCGGGATTTCTTCCGAAATCTTGCGAAATCACGTACCTGTCATTAATGCACTATTCTAGGGGCATATATACTGATTATTACTGAATATTAGTGTTGTTTTCATTCTAAGGTGAGCATATAATGTGCCAGGTTGAATTCAATAAAGAATGTCCATTTTCAGCACAGAAGCATTTTGTTGGTGTGTGTATTGTTATTACCTCAGAAGTGTCCCTTACAGTTATCATGATGAACATTTATCAGACCATAACTTTTAGTTAATGTGTTTGTATCATTGTTTAATTATCTATATTTGTTTCTGTATTTTTTAAGTAGCCAACTTGATATCAAAGTTAGGCGCTGATTGTAATTAACATCATTATTGACACTTTACTAACATCAAGTTAATTGAGGATAATTGAATTTATCGGCTGATATCAGACTGTAATAGATTGTGGGCACTCATTAGAACCCCCGCCAAAATCTAAGTTCGGAGCACCAGCACAGCTTTTTGGCGTTCGGTAAAATCGCCTCCCCGAGGCGGCTCTTATCGAGTGCTCACAATCTATGTTTTTTGGCAGAAATATTAAAACTATAACCATTTTTGCACCTTAAAATCATCATATTTTGGCGGTTAAATTTATTTGAATAGGCGTGTTTTCATAATAGAGGCGATTCTCATAAGTTCAAACAATCTATGTTAGGAGTGGCAATTTTTATTTCACTACATCGACGTTCCCTCATAATGGAAAAGAGGCTTTGAAAATAAAATAATGCACAGATTGATCGGATCTTCGTGAATACATGTGCATGTATCGCAATTACAACTAGTTTTCGGGTTTTCTAATAAACAATGTTCCAATTTCATATGCAACAAAAATAAAATAGACATTAACTAAACCATTCAAGAAGCTTTAGGTTTGTTAAACGACCAAAGGGATCCGAAATGTACCCGAAATAACGGCCGATTTTAATTAGTTTTAATTCCCATTTACCGCTTTCCAATGAAAGGAAATTACCTTAAACTATATAAATTCATGAAATTTGGTCATAATAAAAGCATTTTAATGATTTTTTCTGTTTTCATTGTTGATTTCTGTTATTTCAGTGGTGATTTCGGTTATTTCTGTGGTGATTTCGGTGATTTCGGGGAATCGTGTTACCCGAATTGGAAAATATGAAGTGCACATGAAATCAATAGAAAATATAAACTACACTAAGATGTAGGGTAGGGAGAATTTTTACGGCCGCCACACATACCCAGTCACCATCTGCAGTGACGTTAAATATGTTCTATAAAAGGGTTATCCTTTGGAAGCAAGGAATACACCACAGAATTGGAAAATATGAAGTGTACATGTTTTCTGCGTCAGACTAGCTAGTTTCGGTCAATTAGACCTCATCAGTGACCCTCAAATATTTTCGAAAATCCACATGGAATCAATGATCCCAAAGGACAAGAAAATATAAACTACACTATGATGTAGGGCAGGGAGACTTTACGGCCGCCACACATTCCCAGACACCAGCTGCAGTGACGTTAAATATGTTCTATAAAAGGGTTATACTTTGGAAGCAAGGAATACCACAACAGAACTGGAAAATATGACGTGTACATGTTTTATGGGCCAGACTAGCTAGTTTCGGCCAATTAGGCTTCATCAGTGACCCTCAAATATTTTCAAAATTCCACAATGGAATCAATGATCCCAAAGGACAAGAAAATATAAACTACACTATGATGTTGGGCAGGGAGACTTTTTACGGCCGCCACACATTCCCAGACACCAGCTGCAGTATAAGCCTGCCAAGGAAAAGTGTGTATAGGTACAATGTAAACTGTCCGGCTCAATATGACCTAAATAGTATTGACCAGGCCGTTAATGCGCCATGTACTGGTTAAGCGCTTACGTATAAGCATGCCCAGGAAAAGTGTGTATAGGTAAACAGTCCGGCTCAATATGATCTAAATAGTATTGACCAGGCCGTTAATGCGCCATGTACTGGTTAACCGCTTACATATAAGCCTGCCTAGGAAAAGTGTGTTTAGGTAAACAGACCGACTCGATATGGCCTAAACAGTGTTGACTGGGCTGTTAAACTCCAATACAAACAAACAAAACAGCAACAAAAGATCAGGGCAGATTTACTCTTTTATTTACATAACATCCCAGCAAAGAAAACGACTGAGAAACATGAGAATAATAGTGTTCACGAATTTTGTGAAATTACGCTATTAAGACCACCTAAAATTAAGACCAATTCTGCTTTAAAAAACCTTAATTAGTACTTTTAAGTTATTATTTTCTTCTGTTTTCTACAGACACCCAACCAAAAACCGTGAGTAAAAAGCAGAAAAAGTTAATCTGACTTCTGAATGATAAAATATAACTTTGGGTCGTAGGGGAAAAAGACACAAAGACACAAACGGAGTAATATAATATAAGACAAAATGTTAAACGGAATCTAATATCTTCGGTTTCTGTCAGAAAAAAAGGACAAACATAAAACTCAGGCGTCTGTCAATAGCATTTTTACCGAGTTTCTGCTACTGCCAGACGTCTGTCAATAGTGAATACTTAATTACTGAATGAGCCGGCGCATGACAAAAACTAAGATAAGAGTGGTGCGACCAGCAGACACTCAGATCAAACTGCGAACCCATCCACTATGACAAGATATTTTGCTTATGTCTCTTTGCATAGATATTAGCCTATAGTAGGAACATGCGATCAGCGAAGACTCTGATCAGACTGCGCGGATGCGCAGGCTGATCTGAGTCTTAGCTGATCGCTCAAGACTTCTTGTAGATTTTGTCATGCGCTGGCTCGAATCTCCGCATTGATTTTATGGCAAGCTAAATGACCTAAATCATGGCCATTCCAGTTTAACAAGCCATGCTAACACAGTTAGTTGCAACAAGTTAACACCACCGTGTCTGCTGGTACCATATTCACTTATAAGGGCTATAGTTCATGCTATATGAAACTAGTCTGGACTATCCTGTATTACATCAGGTCAAACAATATTAACCGGAGGTCAAAAATCATAAATCATATTTTTTAATTGCGTCAATTAATAAAATCTTCATCAATCAAGTAATTTCGTATATATTGGGCAAGTTACAGGTCCGAGGTCTGCTGTATTGGCCCAGTTACAGGTCCGATGTCTGCTGTATTGGCCGGAGACCTTCAAGTAATTTCGTATTGGCCCAGTTACAGGTCCAAGGTCTGTTGTATTTGCCCGAGGCCTTCAGCAAACCTAGGACCTGTAAGGTCTCGGGCCAATACAGCAGACCTCAGACCTCAGACCTGTAACTGGGTCAATACGAAATTACTTGATAAATAACATTATATACTCAGATTCAATGAAAACGGACCACTAGTACTTAACCTCAAATTTTAATTGATTCACAATATTTCCAGCATTTGATCGCGTTTAATAAATTATCACTAACTTATCCACAGACTCACTACAGACTTACAGCATTTCATTGGATGAAGAGATACGGAGACTCGAATAAGTCCACACACCTGAAAAACCAAAATCACATATCCTAATACCGGGTATGTCCACCATTGGCATCAAGTGTGGCTTGGCATCGACGCCTTATGCTTCGAATTAAACGCCGAATCTGGTCTTGCGTGATGTCCACTGGTCCCATTCTTCCTGTAGCGCCATGGCTAGCTGCTGTCGGTTGAATGGCGGATGACGTCGGCTGTACACACGCTTTCCGAACTGGTCCCAAAGGGGCTAAATTGGGTTTAAACCCGGCGAAAACTCAGGCCAAGGAAGAACTTGCACACCATTTTGATGGAAAAAGTGCAGTCTCGCAAAATGAGCTTAACGTCACCATTATTGGGTAAAAACAGTACCAACTCAGGCTCTAACCGACGTGCCGTCAAATTGCCATCAACAACGATGAGTTGGGTTTTGTGGCGCTATGAGATCCCTCCCCACACCATTAAGCTACCACCACCCCAACGTGACGCGTGTTTAACACAACAGTCTTGAAATCGCTCCCCACGTCGACGCCCTACTTTACGCCACATATCAAACATGAACAGTACATCACACCAACGCTGTTGTGTCCATTTAAAGCGACTGATTCGACGTTCCGCCGTCAAAAAGGTTCACCTCCTATACGTCCTATGGCTAGAAATACAGGGTTCCCGGAGACGCCGCCGTACAGTTAAGGCACTTACGCGTAGTTTATGGGTTCCCACTGTCTCCTGCGCAGTTTCCACAGACGTCCTGAATCGGTCGCGTAAACGACTCAAAACAATGTACCGGTCCTGCTGACGTGTAGTAACACGTTCACGTCTAGGGCGTTGTCTATCATCCACAAACCCCGTAGCGATGTGCCTTTCAATTAATCGAGCAATCTCAGTGTGCTAACAACCCATACACTCTGCAACTTGGCGGTATGAAAGCCCACCTTCAGCCATACCGAGGGCACGATGACGATCGACGTTACTTAGACGTCCCATTGGCTTGTTCTTATGTAACGTTTTACTGGCGTTTAACGTAAAGAATCCGGACCTTATGGTGACAGTAAAAAAAGTGCCAAAAATATCGTGATTACGAAAATTTTGCAATTTTTGCATTTTGCACGTGCACATGCACATTATGAAAATCACGCAGTATTCGTGTCAAACATTCATGCTTCGATGACAACTTTACAATACCGTAGCCCCCGCCCACCGGGGCTTGAAGAAAAAGATGACCTGCATGATGATTCCACGCAGAGCTGAAAGCGACCCGCACATGAATACTGCATGGTAAACCGCTTAGAGGATCTAAACCTGTCCAGGCAATGCGGTGCGAGTCGGCCCTTCCATGGTTATAAACCCTATTGGTTTCATTGGGCGGCAGGGCTTGAGATGTCATTTCATCTCATTGTTGGGTAAAAGTCCCACAAAATTGGAAGCAACGTCTCCAAAATGACATTTACAGTGTTGACGGGGACGTTAAACCTCTAATCAAACAAATCCGTTGAAAAAGTCAGTCATTTTTACCTTAATCTAAACAAATTAAAATTCTGGGTTTTCATTGAATCTGAGTATATTATTGACTGACCCTCGTATATGAGTGTGCCGTATAACATCAGTACTTAACATTACTGGATATAAATTGCTTTGACAAGGTACACCTTTGCATGTGTGGCTGACTGAGTTTTACGTCCCACCAACAATTAAGGTCATATGGAGACGGGAGTTCGGTATAAAGACTCATCCGAAAGTCTGGAGAAGCCCGGGGTCGATTCTGAGACCCCTGGTTTACAAGGCGAGTAGCGTAACCACTACACCACGGAGCCTTCTTTTGGATGTGTGATCAGTTTTGTTTGTTTAGAGGACGGCTGCCCGACGGACCTGCAGGCAATGGCGAAACAGAAGTAATGTTTGTGAAATGCTCGATGGGCTGGAGTGGCCATCGTTGGAGGCCCGTCGCGAGCAGTCCTCTTTAACCTTCTTTTATTCGAGCCTCGCTCGGGTCACATGTGAGACGCCAAACTCTGCAACGGAATGTCCGGTGGTTTTTCTATGGGTACTCCGGTTTTCGCCCACCTCTGATTAACGATCAGCTCGATATGAGAAACGGGCCTCCGTGGCCTAGTGGATAAGAGCGCTGACTCTTAGTCATTAGGTCTCTCACCGCCGTAGGTTCGAGCCTCGCTCGGGCCACGTGTGAGACGCCAAGTTCTGAAACGGAAGGTCAGGTGGTTTTTCTTCGGGTACTCCGGTTTTCGCCCACCTCTGATTAACGATCGGCTCGATATGAGTGAAATAATCTTGAAAGGGCCGTAAAACCCATACCAAAAAAAAAAAAAAAAAAGCTCGATATGAGTGAAATAATCTTGAAAGGGCCGTTAAACCAAAAAAAAAAAACCTTCTTTTATAAGATAAGATAAATACTTGACCTTCTAGATCTGTGACTGCTTCAACTCAAACAAGGGCATCAAAATAAAACAACAGTCATGATCGTAGGTTACAGGCCTATAGTGATGCCCTGAAGAATTCTTTCTTCCTTAGAACTATTCCTCAGTGGAATAGTCTTCCCTCCTGTGGTAAACTATGCCAAAACTGCAGAGGAGTTCAAAGCCTGCATGGTGTAGATTGGGACCCAGAGGTGTACGTTTTAGTACACCTCTAAAAGCAGATTGTAAATAGTTTAAAGAATTTATTCAGTGAGTTTTTTTTTTCTTTGTTTGCTAATTTCTAAATTTAGCGTACCAACCAACTGAGGTAATGGCCAAGTATGACCGACTCAGTATATGAAGATAGGTAGGTAGGTTAATAAGGTAGTTAGGTAGGTAGGGTCAACACTATTTAAGTCATATTGAGTCGATTAGTCTTCCAAGTCACACCCCGGCCAGCAAAGAATATAATAATAATAATAATAATAATAATAATAATAATAATAATAATAATTATTATTATTATTATTATTATTATTATTATTATTATTATTATTATTATTATTATTATTATTATTATCATGATTATTATTACATCAAGAAAACAGGCCTATATAATTTTGACCCCCTTGAGCCCTACTTTTATATGGTAAAATTGGGGTTTACAGGCGTGAACCTTATTTTCTTATTTCTGCTCTAAAATATAGATTGTGGGTACTCGTTAGAACTGCTTCCAGAGGCGGTTCTAACGAGTATCCACAATCTATATTTTGAGCAGAAATAAGAAAATTATCACAATTTTTCATCTTAAAGTTTCGTTGTTGTTTTTTTCGGCGGAAGAGTTTACAATGTATTTGGCGTGTTTTCGTCATGTATAATTATTATTTGTTTGTTTGTTTGATTAGAGGTTTAACGTCCCCATCAACACTTAATAGGTCATTTTGGAGACGTTGCTTCCATTTTTGTGGGACTTTTACCGACACTGAGATGAAATGACATCTCAAGCCCTGTCGCCAAATGAAACCAATAGGGTTTATAAGCATGGACCTATTGAGTCGGACCGACTCACACCGCTTTCCCTTGGCAGGCTTAGATCCTCTAAGTGGGTAACCAGTACTCGTGTGCGGTCGGATTCTAAGTGGAAGCATCATGCAGCCCATTTATTTCTCCAAGCCCCGATTGGCGGGGCCGTATTATTATTTGTAATTGACCTTACTGGTTTTATACATGGGATGGTTGGTAAGGCGAAGACCGTCGCCGTGGTGTCCAGCTATTGACTTACCGTTGTGTAAGGTCTTTTAACGTTGAAACAGGATTTTCTTTTTATTCCGATCTTTCATCTTTCTTCCTGGCATAGAATGCCCCATAGGACTAAGGTGTTGGCGTGCCACTTAGACACAATATTCACCTTATTTGCATTAATCTGCTGGTTCCTAGTCTGAGCGTTATCAGTGTTTGAAAAATAGGTAACAAGACCCACCTGACCTTTCAAGGTCAGGGGGGTCTGGTTACCTGTTTTGCAATATTGACCGCACACGAGTACACGAGGATTATACGAATAATATTACATCCAAATAATGCAAATATGGTGAATAGACAATGAATAAAGATAATGAATGTAGCAATTAACACTGAATATAATGGAAATATACCAACAATTGAATTCGAAGAAAAAAATGAATTAAAAGATATTTGGAGAATCCGGGCATCGATCCCGGTACCTCTCGCATGCTAAGCGAGCGCTCTACCATTTGAGCTAATTCCCCAGATGTGACATCAATCGCCAGTATAAATCTATAAATAGAAGGGAAATTTATAGTCTTGGTTTCTTTTGAGTGTACATAATTCACGAACTTTAAAATTCATTCGTTAATATAATCAAAATATACGTACGCAGCTCATATTACATTTAGTAATAAACTGACTAACGTGTGTTCAGGATCATTGCGGAAATTTCTGATACGAAAATATCCGATATTGTTCGCGCGCTTATTATTTCAAGCTTTAGCTTTTGCAAAACAGTGGGCGTATCACGAAACGCCCATATTGCATTAAAATCCCATTATAATAAGAGAAAAGTGAGGATTATACGAATAATATTACATCCACATTCAGATCTAGGCCTTTTTTAGGTTTGACAAAAGAACAAATTTCCAGCTTATAGATATATACCAACAGTTTTGGCAAAGTTTTGATAACAATCTACAAAAGCTTTTGATAGAGTGTGGCACATTTTGCATGGAGGGCGAATTACTTGAATGGATCAGTGATTGTTGAAAACGCAGGAAGCCAAAAAATGTTACTAGAAGCTGTTCATCAAGTCTAATGAGGGTCAAAGCTAGACTGCCTTAAAAGTCTGTTCTTGGACCGCTTGTCTTTTTAGTTTGCCAATGACATACCTCGATCAGTCATTTTTAAGAGCAGAGCAGAACAGAACTTTATTGATTTAAACTGTCCATAGTTTCTCATCCTGGTTTACAAGGCGAGTAGCGTAACCACTACACCACGCAGGCTTCTATCGCCCCTGGAAGTATGAATGTTTAACGCAGAGCTGAAACAACCCGTACATGAGTAGGTAAACCGCTTGCGAGTTTTGAGCCTGGCCAGGCAAAGTGTTGCGAGTTGGACCGTCCGTGCATACAAACCCTATTGGTTTCATTCGGCAGTAGTGCTTGTGATGACATTTTATCTCAATGTTGGGAAAAAGTCCCACACAACTGAAAGCAACGTCTCCAAAATAACCTTAATGGTGCTGACGGGGACGTTAAACCTCAAACCAAGCGATGAATGTATTTATCTGTGTATGTGTGCACGCACACGCGTCCGAATGCGGATGAGGTGCTGTTGTTTGTTTCTTAAAATGATAGAACTGAACTTCGATCTCAGTCACATCAGGCCATGTGGATTTTCTAATTGAAAACCGGGGCCACTGATTCCATAGTTTCACCGCTATGAGTTCAAGACTGGCTTGGGTCACATGTGAGACGCCTAGTTCTGCAACGGAAGGTCAGGTGGTTTTTCTCCGGGTACTCCGGTTTTCGTCTACCTCTATTTAACGATCGGCTCCATATTAGTGAAATAATCTTGAAATGGCCGTAAAACCCAAACCAAAAAGAATAACAACAAAAAATAGCAATTAAAAAAAACAAAAACAAAAAATCATTGTTGTAAACAGTGTGGATCCAGATCAAACTGCTGGGAACAATCTGATCGGTGTCCACACTGTTTGCTTGTATGCCTAAACATTCTTTTAGACTGCAAAAATGTGAAATAGATGAGATACGCAGACGACATTTTCAGATGCAGTTTTTCTTAGCACCTCAAGGGTTCCGGGTCGTTTCGCCCGTGGGTCGTTTCGCCGGGTCGTTTCGCCCTGAGTCGTTTCGCCCTGATTTTGGGGGTGGGTCGTTTCGCCCTTACCTGCTGGGTCGTTTCGCCCGTGAGTCGTTTCGCCCGTGGGTCGTTTCGCCGCAATTATATTTTAAGAGAGTGACAAACGGAATGGATGAGTAACTGGACAGATGGATGAATAAATAAATGAATAAATGGGCGAATGGAGTTGTGCGTTGGTAGATGGACGGACGTACGGATGAACGGACGGCATTTTGCATATACGGAGATTGAAAAGTTAATGAATGAATGAATGGAGAGTATTGGTAGATGGACAATCGGAAATGAATGAATGAATGAATGAATGAAGTGATGCTTGTGTAGATGGACGGACGGACGAACGGATATGAACTGTTCATGGTGACACGTCAAATGACACCTACGGAGGGGTAATGTATGAACGGGCTCGTTTCAGAGTTCGGATAGAGAGATAAAGAGTGAAAAAAAAAAAAAAAAAAAACATTATAAACTGTGTATGTGGTCTTCACAAATCCAAACCACCGTGTCAAAATGTGTTAAGTATGTGATATATGGGTACTCTTTAGAATCGCTTTTCCGAGGCGGTTCTAACGACCACCCACATTCCATGCCTGGAGCAGAAAAAGCAGACTATGGGTACTACCCACAAAACGCACAACGAAAATGCAACACATTGTTTTTCATATTTCCGCCCCAAAATACACAGACCGTTGGTGATCGTTAGAACCGCTTCGCCGAGGCGTCCCTTACGAGCACCCGAGCAGAAATATGAAAAATATAAGAATCTTTGATCAGAACAATTTTGATTTTCTTTATTTGGTGGTACAATTTTCCAGTATTTGAATAAGCATATTTTCTTAATGCAAACTATTAAACAAACCAGTACGATAACACAGCCGTGCGACATAGTGAATGTTTTCACATCTCTAAAATGACTATTTTTATCATGAAAATCTGTGGTATTTTTTCTTATCTAACGAGTACCCACAACCACTGTCTTGTAGCAGAAATAACAAAAATAATGTATACCCCAGTAAACCCCAGTTTTCTTCATATAAGGTGGGTTTTAGGTGGTGTTCATTCCACGGAATTGTTCATGTGATGCTATGATTTCAATGTTATGCTTTGTTATATATTTTTAATGTAAAATATGTGTTTTGTTATGCATAAAATTATGGGAAAAAATGAAAAGAAAGTATAAAACGTTATGTTTCTATTCCTACCCAGGTTGAGCTACAGTAGAGTCTGTATAAAAGTTAAACCAACTCAATGACATTTGCTCACAAGACAATTGCTCACAAGACAGTTGCTCACTTTTTACACATGACACTTAATGTGTAATATTGATTAGTACTCCTTAAGTGACATTTTTGTAAACTTTTATTCAGACACCACTGTTTAAAAATATTTTGTTTGTTGGAATTGAGGCTAAACGTCCCCGTCAACACAATTAACGTAATAATGTAACCAGTTACATCACGCCACTAATTGTGCAGAAAGAACAAATGATAAGTAAATAAAACATCATGTTAGCAAGTCTATGCAATAACGTCCCCTCTAAACCCAACTTTATACAGTGAAAAATGGGTTTTCGCATATACTCTATTTCTCTTATTTGTGATTCTAGAACATAGACAATTGGACGGTTCTAATCCAAAATCTATGTTTTGAGCAGAAAGAAAAATATGTCACATATGTAAATTTAAGCAATCATTTTCACATATTAAGCCATAAATCCCATTTAATTGCAAAGACTTGTTTACCTTATGTGAGCTCGAATATCTTTCTCAAAAAGCTGGTAGCTCAGACGTAGGTCGTCCAGCTGCAAAACACGAGGGCAAAACCATGTTTTCCGGAACTCCCAACACCCCCATCAATCCCTTTACATACCAAAACAAACATAACCTCAATCAATAGGGCTTGAAAAAAAAATAAGGGCGAAACGACCCACCTAATCAGGGCGAAACGACCCACGGGCGAAACGACCCAGGGCGAATCGACCCAGGGCGAAACGACCCACGGGCGAAACGACTCATGGGCGAAACGACTCACGGGCGAAACGACCCGAGACCACCTCAAGGGTTGAATTAATAAATGTCATCAATAGGATTATAATATCTTTCAAAAGTATAACAATAGATATGTGGTCAAAATTACAGCCCCCGGGGGTCTCCACATGCCTTTATACAAACACAATTGTATAATGAACCACACCATGAGAAAAACTGTATCTCGGTAGGGTTTGAATATGGGTCATGTCGGGTCAAAAAGTAGGTCAAAACGTCAAATAATAGAAAAACCCTGTTAACACTCTAGAGGCCATAATTTGAGTCCAATCCTCATCAAACATGCTCTGATACAACGCATAATGAAGTAATGTAGTAATTTCTTCATTTTGAAATTTTTACTTCATTATGCGTTGGAATAGTCGATGCGAAATGAAATAAAATGTAGTTTTTACTTCATTATGCGTCGATACTAAGAGGTTTGCGCAAAATGAAAGAATTATTTCATTTTGCGGTGATAGGTGGCATACTTAATTTTAGGGTAATTTTACTTCATTATGCGTCGACAGTTTGTATCTAGTTCCATATAAGACACAGAAGCCTATGTGGTGTAATAGTTATGCTATAGCTACTCGCCTGATAAACCGGGGTAGCAGGATCGATCCCAGTCTTGAAACCGAGATCCCGTTTCCGTATGAATGAGTCTTGAAACCAAGTTCGCTACTCTGTATGACATTAGCTGTTGGTGGGACGGAAACTGAAACACACTCGCACTCCTTTCAAGATGCATAGATGGACAAACAACTGGGCTATGGACTGGTCCAAGCCAATATGGTCCCCCACCCCAACTATTGTGTGCACTACATAGTCATGTGTTGAGCCTTAAAACAAAAATGAGTTAAAAACATCAGACATGAGACCAAAATACCGTAAGGCGTTCAGTTTTAACTCTACTAACATAATCAAATACAGTGAAATTCCGCTAGTAAGACCACCTAAAATTAAGACAAATTTTGTTTTTAAAGCATATTTTGAAGGTTAAAGTTACATTTTCTTTGTGATTGCGACATTCAGTGTGCTCTTGTGGAAGACCATCTTTGGGACTGTTCAAATGTGGTCTTAAAGACCACTTTTGAACTGTCTCAAATGTGGTCTTTATATTGGAATTTACCTGTATTGCTTCTTAAGTCTTTGGTCTCCTTTCGTATAGACAGCTATGTTCTTCCATCATTACTTCATTTTGCGTCGATATGGTGCATATCAACGCGAAATGAAATAAGTTTTTACTTCATTTCGCGTCGACTACGCCAACGCATAATGAAATAAATAAATAAAAAAAAATCAAAATGAAGAAATTACTACATTACTTCATTATGCGTTGTATCAGTGCTCAGAATGATCATCTCGACAAAACCTACGTCAAGTTCGAAAATGGGTTCCCAGCAGGCACATGACGTAATTGTGACGTCACATCAGCGTCGGTACAACGTCACGACGTTTATGCAACGTCACATCAACGTCACATCAACGTCGGTGCAACGTCGTGACGTTGCACCGACGTTGATTTGACGTTGCCATAGCGACGTATGCCTGCTGGGTTATGTCAGGCTTAAAAGTAGGTTAGTAAGTCAAATCATAGAAAAACCTTTTTAACACTCTAGAGGCCACAATTTTGGTCCCATCATCATCAGTCTTGCTCAGAATGATCAACATAACAATATCTAGGTTAGGTTCGAATATGGGTCCTAGAAGCCTCCGTGGTGTAGTGGTTAGGCTACTCGCCTTGTATACCAGGGGTCGCAGGATCGATCCCGGGCTTCTCCAGACTTTCGGATGAGTCTTTAAACCGAGGTCCCGTCTCCGTATGACCTTAGCTGTTGATGGGACGTAAAACTCAAACACCCACTCACTCGTATATGGGTCCTGTTGGGTCAAAAAGTGGGTCAGTAGATCAACTCATAGAAAAACCTTGTTAACACTCTAGAGGCCACAGTTTTGGTCCAATTATCATTCGACTTGCCCAGAATGATCAACATAATAATACCTAGGTTAGGTTCGAATATGGGTCATGTCGGGTCAAAAAGTAGGTCAGTAGGTCAAATCATAGAAAAACATTGTTAACA